>JAFEMH010003349.1:0-271798 GCA_022495995.1 Adenophora triphylla var. japonica
ACGCCATGGCTCCACCACAAGACCCTAACCTCGGCCCGGTTCATGGAGCAAACACAAGGAAATGAAAGCGCAGATTGCCGAATTGACCGCTAAAAAGTCTCGCTTCCGCCTACTGACCCGGACTCCATTGTTCCCTTGCCCCACAAGTTCGTGATGCCTAACTGGACCTCGTTTGATGGGACCGCATGCCCGAAACTCATCTGGACACATATACCTTGGCAATGAAGGCCAAAGGATGCACCAATCGCCAGCTGGCCGACTATTTCGCCTCCTTGAAATCCAAAGGCTCTAAAATGGTTCTTCCGCTTAAAACCCGAGGCCAGGGCTACATGGGATCAGATCACCAGGCCTTTACAGAGAAGTACAAAGCTAATTTGGAATGGGAAACAAATAGAGTTGACTTGGCAGACAACCGTGCAAATGGTCCCGACGAGAATGTTGGGGATTTCTACAAGCGGCGGAATTCGAAACTCATGAGATGGCCATCCCTCCTTCCTGAAGAGGAACAATTGACATCTTCCAAATGCCCGAAGTCACATCTCGAGAACCTCCTCGCTCATTTCCCGTACTGTACTTACGGGCCATGGTTAACTCCGCAGCCTAAGTTTGAAAAGGCTTACAATCAATGTACCGGCCGTCGCACCCCGCTTACATACAAAGCTCCTCCCTCCAACACGGTTCCGACTCCCGCTAAAGGTAAAGAGATGATCAACTACGCAGGCGTGAATGTAATAATGCAACTCCTTTTGCTCCCAGAAACCAAATGAGCCCAAGCCTCGAGTCATAAACCTCGAAAGCTTTGGAATGCCTCGAACGACATCTTTAGAGGATTGGTGAAAGAAGGCTTGCCGCGGCCTTTAGAAAATTTCCAACCCGTAAATCCGAATGCTCCCGTGGATACTTCTAAGTTCTGCGCTTTTCATCGTGCCCACGGACATCTAACGTATAACCGCTTTACTCAAAAGGCAATCCAGGATTGATAGAGCAAGGGAAGTTGGAAGGCCCCGAGGGGCCTAATACACTCAAAAATCCCTTCCCGAGAAATCAAAACCAGTGAACATGATTGAAGCCGGAGAACCTTCGTATGTCCAGGAGGATGCGGAAACCGATGAAGACCTCCAAATACCCATGGCCAACCTTGTCGAGGATCCCGAATTTGATTCCTCAGCCCTGAGGATGGTGAACAAACCAACCCTCCTCGTCTCATGTTAGAAATTTCTTGCAAGAATACGAAGCCCGCTACTTCTGAGGAAGGGAAAATCGATGTCAAGAACCTGGGCCGTTCTGGCCAAATCATGAGAAAACCATTTACACGAGATGGTTAGAGCAAGCCAAGGAAGATTGAGCAAGAAAGCTTCAGACGGGCGCTCAGATTGGGCTTATCAAGAAAGAGGCCGAAGAGCACTTGGAGTTAGTACACTTCTCCGCAAGATGGCCTGGGGAAACCAAATATGATCCCGAAGACAGTGAAAGTGAAGAATCGAAAGAGGAGGATTGCTTCTATATCCTTCCCGGAGTCAAGTACGTGCCGCCCTCTCACTCTTCCCCCACGCTTCGGGAGGAGAAGCCGAGTCGCAATTGCCGCTTCCGGCAATGGGGGCATATGACAATTTCTGCGGCTGCACGCACCCGTCCTCCCCTAACAGATTTGACCGGCGCTCTCTCTCAGCCGAAATCTCAGTAGTATGGGAAGATGATTATGATGACAGTAATGACAGTAATGATGATGATGATGACGAAAGTGAGGAGTCAACTGAGGCCCAAGATCCGGAATCAACTGGAACAATCATGCCGAAATGATATCATGGGAGCCGGACACAATGGTTGGTTGTCGCAGTTTACGATGAAGAAACTTCGGAAGACGATTATGAAACCGAGGACACGAAAGCCATGAAATTTCCCTGGGCCGAGCACGTGGATGTCATAGAGTTCAACACTACCTACCATGCTTTGGGGAAAGGGTTTTCGGACACCCGATCCAAGAAGATAGTTGAAGATCTGTTAGAGAGAGGGAAACTGACTCCCATCATCCCCAATGAGAAAGTAACCATGGTCGATCAAATCCGCCCGAAACAAAGTAACAATCCTTGTCGTGGTTACCCAAGAAGAGGTCACCTTCCCCGAATGTATTTCAGCTCTCAGAGAAGTCCCGGAAACCGGCATGATACCCGATGCTCCTCCCACGCGTAATGCTATAATCGTCTCCACTTCCGAGTATTACGTAAAGGAACCAGAGTGGCCGCACTATACCGGAGATGAAATCGAAAAGCCGCCGAGCCCCGAGAATAGCAATTCCCGTTGTATGATAACTATGGACAAGGCAAAGCTATGAAGGCAAATCGGAGGACGCCCTAGCTCAGGCCATCCAGGACAAAGAACACAATCCCGGTTCAAAAGCCTCGTGACATGGGAAGCGCTTTAAAAGCCGCCCAGAAGGAGCCAAGCATGCCTCAAGCTCACCCTCACCGTTGCTAGACTCCGTCAACCAAAGGGCCGATAGCCAAAAAGGCTCCCCGTCGACCTTGGCAAAGATTGAAGAAATCTAGTCAAGAAGCGATCGATGAGGAAGTCAACCCGTTGACCCGATCCGGCAGATCTACTAGGGGAACCCCAAGGCAGATAAGAAGACAGCAGATCAAGCACCAGGGGAAGACCGTCTCCCCTATGCCAAGACAAACGAAACTCCTGACCCCGAGAAGGAGGATCCCGTGCTCACCCAGCCGAAACAAACTCAAATGCCAACATCTCTTTGTGGTCCCCGCTACCTCATCGTACCCCCACAAGCTAAAGCCGGAAGAAAGCCTAGCCCGCACGCTAGTCCCTATTGATGCTACTCCCGATGATGTGGTGCGCTTGATTGGGAACATTCACTATGGGAATATAATCACTTTCACGTACCTCGATCTCCCTCGCCGGAGCCGATCATAACGAGCCCCTCTTCATCACAACCCACTGGATGAACGGCGTTTTCCCGAGTTTTGTTGACAATGGGTCCGGGATGAATATCCTCCCGCTAAGATCATGAGTCTGCCGACATCAAATCCACAGATTTAAAGCCTTCCTCCCTCACAGCCAAAGCTTACGACTCTACATCCCGCACGCACTTGGGGTTGCTACTTTGGCCCTCCGGTTTGGCAAGAAGATGATACCGTGGAATTCCGTGTTATCGACATCCCGATCACCTTTAATGCCCCGCCGGGAAGACCTTGGCCGCATCAAGTTAAAGGGGTTGCCTCGAGCCTACATCAAGGTGTGAAGTTTGTCTCTGATGGGGATTTGACAACCATTTATGGAGACCTAGTCACTTTGGAGGGCACCGATACAAAGGGATACCTATTCTCGAGATCAAACATGACGAGGAAGGTCTCATGCTAACAGCTTCACCGCCGAGCCTCCCAAAGCCCAAGTTTGTAACATAGATTCGACGATCACTCGGGACAAGATCCCTCCAGCCTTGAAGATGATGAGAAGAATGAGCTACCCGCCCGGCCTCGGCCTCTGGGAAGCATCGCAAGGAACTCACAAAGTTATTGAGGTGAAAGGACGTAAAACTCGCCACGGCCCGGGATATGAGGCCACCTCGGTAGACACCGCGAAAGAAAAGGAGATTGCCCGAAAAGGGGAGAAGCCGCCACAGAAGGGTCCCGGCCAACGACCCTAAATCTCTCCCTTTCGCCCTAATTTGGGTGACTACTTCGTGAAAGGCCCTACACAAAGCATGGTAATGCCACGCCAAAGAACCTACAGAGGGATGGCCGAAGCTACAAGATGACCTCGTAAAGTCCAGGGAAACAAAGCCAACCCAAATCCCGTAGGATGTTTGCAGACCTACCCAAGATACCTGGGCCTACCACTATCATGGAGAGCAAGTACACTTTCAAAGGCATTCCAAGCCTAGTAGACCAGTTCGAGAAGCTTGCCACTGTGGTCCCAACCGTCCAAGAAGGCCCAAAGCCTGAGTTCGAGCTGACAATGACGAAAGCCAAAGCCACAGAAGTCTTTTCAGATGATTGGGATGGTCTGATTATGCAGCAGTTATTCGGAGAAGAGGTTCAAAGCGCACTGATTGATTTCGGTTCGCCAAAGAGATGACAGCAATGATTGAGAAAGGAGAACAACGCAAATCCCGAGGCATGAGGCCCCCGACAAAGAATGCCATCAAGAATTGGGAAACTCTCTCAGGCCCGTCCGCGACCAAGGAGGAAATGATCACAAAGCTTGGATTGGTCCCCCGTCCCCTTGTGTCAACCTATGTAAAAGTCCTCCGAGTCTCTCATTATTGAGTTCGAGTCTCTCGAGTCGTCCGATGGCCTTACGCCTGAAGACTACAAGGTTGTAGCAAACGCTGTATTCCATTTCGTTCTCAATGAAATAATGAACCTTTCTGAGTATCCCTTAATTGCCACTTTAACTAATGATGAAATAACTAACAACTTAAAAAAAAGGAAAAAAAAACAGTTAATAATGATTCACTAGATAAAGAAGCAGACACATTAAATGAACAATATATTAAGTAAATCTTTAAGCAGGTTGTTCGGAAAGAGGAAAATCGAGCCCAAGCTGCCGAAGAGGTTTTGACAAGTGTGAATTTGGGAACTGCAAAAGAGCCTAAAGAGACGCAGATTGGTAGTTTCTTTGAAGGGACTGAAAAGGATACTCTGAATTTGTCCTATAAGGATATACCTGGCCTTGACCCTTCCATAGTTGAACACCGGATACCGTTCGACACAGAAGCCAAGAAAGTAGCCCTCTTCATCAAAGAGAACATCATATGCAGATACGGGTTGCCGGCCGAAATCATTTCGTATAATGGATCCCACTTTGAAGGGGAATGCGACAGCCGGCGGAATTCGAATAACCCGTCACAAGTCATCTCCCTGTAGGCCCCAAACTAATGGAGCCGTTGAAGCAGCAAACAAGACCTTGGAAAACATCATCCGGAAAATGGCCGTCCGAGGAAGAGATTGGCCTGACAAGCTGCACCTTGCTCTCTGGGGATACAGAACATCCGTCAGAACGGCAACCGGGGAAACACCGTTTGCTCTTACCTACGGAATGGAAGCCGTACTCCCAATCGAGCTAGAAATTCCCTCACTCCGGTACCGTTGGAAAGTCGATCAACGAGGTCGAATGGCTCCGCAGTCGCCATGATGAATTGGCTCCGCTAGATGAACGCCGATTGAGAGCCATGGAACATATCCGAGCTTACCAAGGAAGGATGGCCGTGAGCCTTCGATAAGAAAGTAAAACATCGAGAGATCGTGTGGAAGGTGACCTCGTTTTGAAAGAGAAGCCCCCACCCGCATCAACCCACTGCAAATGGGAGCCTCGTCTGGGTCGGGCCATATGTTGTTCGTAAGATCTTCTTCTGAGGGGCCATGCAACTTGCAGATCTCGACGGAAATCCTTTGTACACCCGTGAATGGCGATAAGCTACGCAGATACTACGCATAAAACACCGAGTCAAAAAAACAAAAAAGAGTGCTAAAAGAGTAATACCCAACTAGGTTGAAAACCCGAAAAGGGCGGCCTAGGTAAAACAGTGGTTGCACCAAAAAAAAAAACAAAAAAGAGTGCTAAAAGAGTAATATCTAACTAGGTTGAAAACCCGAAAAGGGCGGCCTAGGTAAAAAACAGGGTTGCACCAAAAAAAATAAACAACAAAAACAAATTAACCGGGTCGAACTACGGAGACCTGAGCCCTTTAGTCCAAGGGAACGTAGGCAAAATGAAACGGTTCGGTCTAAAACACAAATAAAAGTCATACTTTGTTATCAATACATTGATCAAGCCATGAAGGCGTTTCAAAAACTCAAGCAATTCACATATTCATTACCGTTAAAAACTTTTGATGAGTCTAAGCTCTGCTCACTCATACGACTTACAACCTCGCTAAAAGAAACTAAAATACATAATAACTAATGTGTCTCGCTACGACAAGAAAGGGATACTCGAAACCTCAAAGGTCACTCCAAGCCACTCAGCATCGGCTTCTCCTCTCTTCTTTCCTCCTCTTCGGGTCTTCTTCCTCTCGCACGGGAAAATGTCGCCTTCCTCCTACCAAGCTCGTGTAGGGACAGATCTATCAAACCCGCGTCCGTCGTGGCCTTAGTAGCCCTAGCCTCGTCTCTCATCTCCCGCAATGAGCCGTAACATAGGAATCCGCCCTTCCCGTCTCGACATAAGACTCGTAGTCCGCCACGCATCCCCGCTCCTATCATGAGGGTTGGCCCTCGCCTCGCCCTCCTCCTCTCAAAAACCGTCATGTCTTCCGCACCAACAATGGCCTCACGCCGTCTCAAAATAGCCACCCGAGTCTCCCCAAATGCCTCTCGTACCAATCCAAGTACCAAGTGGTCAAAAATACATGCCCCGACGCTCGAGGATAACCCTAGGAGGAAAGACGTCATACCTCCATGCTCGGAAAGAAATGGGAATACCGAAGGATCATCCATCGGGGCGTAAGCCACCACCCCGGTAGCTATATCCTCAAAATCCTCCAAAGGAGTCTCGCTTCCAAGCCAAACCGCCTCCGAACCGTAGCCGGAATATAAAAACCGGACCGAGAAAGCCCCTAAGCATAATCACATGAGAACCATCCTCAAGCACTCTCCGAGTCTCTACCCGCCAATGAGGTACCAACCATCTCGATATCCAGTCCGACGACAAGCCATCCAATACTCCCATGAGCCCCGATCATCAAGATCCACAAGAACCCCTCTCCCGGCAAAAGTCCAAGGTTTCACCGCATCGAAGTTTCGCGAAGGACCCCTGTGCGCTCCATCGCCCACATAGTCAAGAGAAACGGGCTGCCCCTCGCGCATATACCGCCTCCCGATAGCCAACCTCGTCAAGAGCATGAAGGGTCTCTCCTGTGATCAAGGGCACAACATCCCGCCCAAACGGCAACAGACAACCACATCCAAGAAAGCCCGATGACAAATCCCAAAAGAGTAAAACCATAAACAAGGTACCAAACATGCAAGAGTGCAAAAGCATCCCAATAGGCATCATCAATCAAGCCTAAACCCCTAAATCTATCAGAAGACCAGAATGTCAAAATGATCGGGACCACGTATCATACTCAGTGCTTCCTCCGGGGAAAGATGAAGAAGGTTGCACAACTTGTCAACAAAAGAAGCTCCTCCCGGCAAAGGAATCGCAATCTCCTCCACCTCGGGACCACCAAGCAAAGCCCGGAATTCTTCAACAATGACCATTTCATTGTAAGAAAAGCAAAAGACATGCCTTCTAGTATCCCAAAATGAAGAAGAAGCCCTCAAGAGATCATAGTCCGAAACCAATTCTTTGAGAGACCACAAGCATTATATCTTGTACCTTTCTTCAAAGAATGATATTCTCTCGTGCATAATCTCCCTACACCACTCCTTGAACTTTTCAAAAAATAACATTTGCCTTTCTTTGGACAATTTTGGAGAATTTTTGGTCATTTCCATGGCTTTTCTCTCTTCTCTCCCGAAATTCCAAAGAAGTTTGAACCGGAGAAGATGAAGTTTCAATGATATTTATGGTCCAAACCAGATCCAACCACCGAAATAAATGAAACCCGCGTACTCCGACTCCGTCCGCGCGGACATGATTGTCACCACTGTAAAATCTGCAGCTAGCTTAAACCGCCGCACCACTGAGGAATATTTCGTCCCAAACCCGCCGAAACTTGTGCAAAGCCTCGTCCAAACAAGCCATATACCAAACCTTCACACCCTTGCCAAAAAACCAGGGCTCATGCAACATTGCATTCATAATAGATAAAAAAAATAACAGTAATCCTAGATTATTACATTCCAAAAAAAAAGAAAAACAAAAAAAAATGTGTGCATGAAAAATAAAACTGTGTCTGTCAAAATAAGTACAGTCCCAGAATCAACCAAAAATCATCAATCGGAATCCTCGTGGCCGGGCGCTTTCCCTGGCCCCTCTGCGACTCGGGCCCGCCTCCTCGCAGCTATGAATATCTCGGGCTCGGGATCGTCATCCTCGTCTCTGCAGAGAGGCTCGCCTGGATCAACCGGTACGCCACGATAAGGCAAGCCGAGATCCGCAAAGGATTCATATCTGAACGTGAACGCGTCGGATCCCTGGACATGCGAAGATGATCCACCGTGGCGCCAAACATGCCCCTGTCCATGCAAATCCCCGAGAATGATGTGGTCCGGAGGCAGCTCCATACCGGGATCTATGAGAGGAGAAAGAGGAGTCTCAGAGAATGCTCCGAAGGAATAGGAAGTCTCCCGCTCTACAGCGCCGGCCGCGCATGTCTCGCTTCCGCCCGAGTGTGCCCCACAAGCAACCATCCTCCCGAGGAACCTCTTGGCCCCAATCACCCGCTTCGTCGCCTTCTCCACCACCACGGCCGGAACCGCACTAAACAAAAGCGTCGAAATAATTGATGCGAGAAATGATGAAACGAAAGAAAAGAAGAAGAGATGTAAGGGCAAAAAAGCCATACCTTCATATCCTGATGAGGCCGGAAAGCTCGTGGAACCCGATCGTGATAGGATCTGTACTCGCCCGACCCCGTCCCGGACATACGAAAAGTCCGATCGAGGGTACCGCACAACCCCCAACCCTCTCTCTCCAGAACCTTGGGCATCCTCAGCCTCCTCAAGATAAATCGTGAATAATCTTCGCTCGCCACAAACCTCGAGAAGTGCACGCCACCTCGATAGTCACCCCAGGTCTCCGAGCTCTCAGTCGGATGCATCATGTTAGCAGGAGGCTCCATCGGTGCCATCAAAGGCGCACCCTCGCCATGTTGGCGCGTCACTCTCTCCCCAAGTAATACGCGTCACAGTCAAACCCCTCAAAATCCTCCGCTCCACACCACCTCTCCGCACCCTTTCACCGCTCCACCTCGAAGCGGCCCTGTGGGTGTAACCTCATCCCCTCATCCATCTCGCTCTCACCAAAGGCAGTAATCCTTGTACTTAAGGGTCGTGCGCCCCCGGAACCTATCTTCTCCCGAGCATGCTTGGTCCAGAGAGCATAGCCGGATATGCCCCGATGTGCTCCGCCGCCGCCACATCGTGACATGAAAGACCTCCAGAGCCCATACCTGCGAAAGGAAAATATCACATCAATCAAGTGCGGAAAGAAACAATGCGTGCTTAAAGAAAAGAGAAAAAGCAAAAGCTTATACCTCCAGAGGGAACTCAAAGCACGTCGTGAGCCGACAAAGCCTTTCCTATACCGATCCGTAGCAAAATATAGCTCGCACCCGGCCTCCCCCAAGATACCTATCCACCATCTCCACGTCGCCCAACGTTTGCAGCAGGCAAATACCGCCGTCCCCTCGCGTGTCCAAAAGTGTTCTCGAAAAGCGAACCACGTAAAAGCCCTAGCAATCCGCACCGCAGCCCACTCTCTCATCCCCAAATTTCATAATTCTCAATGCTCTCCACGATCTTCCCGTGGACCACAACAGACTCCATCCCCATCCCCTTTTGGGAATGGGGGTAAAGCCTAGAAGATCCCGTAGCCTCCCGGTCACCGTACCCATCTCGCCACTCGGTGATGCGTCCTTTAAAGGACAGCCCGTGATCGCAAAGATAATCGGAAGGTGTGACCTTAGCCTCGCCCGTAAGAAATGGAATGTGTGGGTCACGCCCCACCAAGCCGCGCCAAAGCAAAAATCGTGCCCTTACTCTGGGGAACTTAAGCAACCCCTCGTACACTCGATGAACTCATACAACCCGGCCTCAATGACGATCTGTCTCGAACTCATCAAATCTCCTCTCGCCCAAGACTCGGAAGCCGATCCCACAGTGCCGATCACAGCCTCCACCGATCCCCGAGTCTTCGCCTTATTCACCAGTCCCGTCACAAAACGATCTCCACCCCGCAATTGAAAGAAAAACAAAAATGTCAAAAAAAAAGAAAAATTGCATTTGCATTTAAAAGCATACTCATGCATTATAGACATAAAGTTTTGAAAAATTAAAAGATAACGGCATATAATGGACTCAAATTTCATTTTTCTCGCACAAAAGAAAAGATTTTTGAGCAATCACCATTCATCATCCATTCATGCATAAAGAGACATGTCAATAACATTGAGTCAATGGAAGCTAAACTCCGTCACATTTTTCATAAAACATAGATACGTAAACAATTTTCCACATTCACAATCAACTAAGCAAAATCCGTCCCATTTTTCACAAAAAAATCAAAAAAAAAAACATGCATGCATACATTCATATCATTCATGGAAGCATCATCTCATTTCAAAAATCCTACATGCAACAAAAAAAAAAAGTCCGTCCCGGATTCAGACAAATTTTCGTCATCTCATATTCAAAAAAAAAAAATGGCAAATCGCCCAATCTTTTTTCAAACAAAATGCATATTTGGGTCACCCATATACTCATTACAACATGCAAATCATCAAAGTCCAATTTCAATGCCAAGAACATCAATTTTCGGATTAAAAAAATGGAAAAAAAAATCACAAAAATTCAATTTCAAGCAAAAATCGACAAAGAAAACGAAGAAATTCGAAGTATACCGTGCGAAGACTCGGATCAGTGGACCAATGTTGCCACGCATCGGGATATGGCTCCTCCGCAATCGATTGCGAAAGTGAGTAATGCCTCCTCATCCTCACGAGCTCTAATCGCCTCTCCGCAACCGGGCCGCGTCCTTGGCCTTGAATGGCAACTCCCCCGTGTTCCATTGCTCGAAAAATCAAAGAAAATGGAAGAATTTTAAAGCTTCTTGGCCAAAAATGGCGAAATTCCTCTCTCTCTCTCGTAAATGGCGATTGAAACTGTAAAGAAGAAGAAGAGAAAGGGCCTCGGCATTTTAAAACCTGTCAGGGCTTCATTCTGGTCCGCGCGGACGTAATTGAGGTGGCAAAATGACTTTTCTGCCCTTTAAAATTCCAGGACTCAGCAGTTTAGTCCTAAACTTAACAGGGATAACCAAAGATAACCTAAGATTAACCCCCTTTCAAAAGAACTTCACGGCAGTAAAACGTAAGTCCGATTTCTCCGAGAAAGATAACGGAATCCCGTTTCTTTCATCAATTTCATCAACGACAGTAAAACGTAAGTCCGATTTCTCCGAGAAAGATAACGGAATCCCGTTTCTTTCATCAATTTCATCAACGACAATAAAACGTAAGTCCGATTTCTCCGAGAAAGATAACGGAATCCCGTTTCTTTCCTCATTATCATCAACGGCAGTAAAACGTAAGTCCGATTTCATCAACAAAAGTTAACGAAATCCCGTTTCTTTCCTCAAATTCATCCCCGACAGTAAAACGTAAGCCCAATTTCACCAACGAAAGTTAACGGAATCCCGTTTCTTTCCTCAATTTCATCCCCGGCAGTAAAACGTAAGTTCGATTTCATCAACGAAAGTTAACGGAATCCCGTTTCTTTCCTCAAATTCATCCCCGGCCGTAAAATGTAAGCCCGATTTCTCCGACGAAAGCTAACGGAATCCCGTTCCCAGCAGCTTTCGAACTACGATTGGCTTGATTCCTCTTAAGGATACGTAGGTAGCCTACCATAGGTCCAGCCACTCGACCAAAACGGTCATCCCCATTCCCGGAAGCAAACGTAAGACCGGCCCCTTCAAATGAAGTCCACCAAAGGACCATCAATCCCAAATCTTTAAGGTCTGAGGCACCTAAAATGCCATCATCATCGAGGTTCGAGGCACCTAAAATGCCATCATCAGCAAGGTCCGAGGCACCTAAAACTCCATCATCAAGGTTCAAGGCACCTAAAACGCCATCTTCAAGGTCTGAGGCACCTAAAACGCCATCTTCAAGGTTTGAGGCACCTAAAATGCCATCATCATCAAGGTTCGAGGCACCTAAAATGCCATCTTCAAGGTCTGAGGCACCTAAAATACCATCATTACCAGGTTGACGCCTCAAAATAGTCATTCCAGGGTCAAAGACCCGAACTATGACTGGCTTGATTCCTCTTAAGGATACGTAGGTAGCCTATCATTAGGTTCAGCCATCAGACCAAAATGGTCATTCCTTTCCCCAGCAGAGCGGATATACAGCTCTAGCCATCAGACCAAAATGGGCATATCCTATCCCCAGCATGAGTTTCTTTCAGCGACCGACTGTAGAACTCGCTCACCAGGTTGACATCCTAAAACAGTCATTCCCGGGTCAAAGACCCGAACTACGACTGGCTTGATTCTTCTTAAGGATACGTAGGTAGCCTATTACCAGGTCCAGCCATCTGACCACTTTGGTCACCCCTTTTGTCAAATATGGAGCCTTACTCTTATCGACGACCCCGCTTCCTTCGAAAGCGCCGTCGCCGAGGGGCTACTGTAAGTGCTCCAATTTGAATTGTTAGTATTTTCGTTAGAAGATTAACGAAAGCCCTAACATCCCTAACATTTCTAACAATTCCTAACTTTTCTAACAAAGCAAGGGTAAATTAGGGATTGCTATTTAGAGATAAACAAGGGAAATAATCTTACAAAATGAAAAAAAAATGTAAATACCCGAAATGGGTAAGCTGTAAAACACAGCTGTTTGAATATTTTGAAAAATATTCCTCTTGTCCAAAGCCTGCAGCAACATTAAATGAACAGTGCACGCTGAAGGACTAATCCGCGCGGATATCTTTGAAGTTTTCAGAGGCCTATAAATTGAGCCCCTCAGTCTCAGAAAAACGAGGAACAACTCACTCACAGCAAGCACCTTGGCGAAAATACTAGAGAAAACAGTGAGAATTCCTTGAATTGCCACCTTTTTCTTTTGATTATTTTCCCAAATCACACTCACCAAATACTCACTAAATTCAAGCCTCAAACACAAACACAAAGAAGATAGGATACCACCATTGGTAAACCCTCTTTCTTCTTACCTTAAACCTCCCTCATCCATGCATGCATCTCACATTTCAAAGATGTAACTTGCTTGTTGTCCATCCCTTGCCCTAGATCCAAGAGGATCACCATGGAAGTTCATCTCCATGGATGATCTTCTACAAGGATCAACATTCTCTCTAAACCACTTTAAAAGGTCCAAATTATTTTTTACTCACTTAAAAGTGTTTTCCAAAATCATTTTCATACATAAAATCTTGATTTCAAAGTTAAATCTCCCCTTTCCAAGCAAATGAAATGCTTTAAGTCCTAATGTACCCTAAGGATGGCTTGATATAGTAGATCACCACTAAAATGTTTAGTGATCACTAATCAAAGACTAAGTAAATGGGGACAAAGCATGGATGCAAACCCCCCTTTAAATCACATTTTCCTTCTTGAGAATGTTGTTGTCCAGTAGCCTTTCTCTAAGACCTCTGTCCATTGTCTAATTTTTTGGACACAGAAAAACTTGGAATTTGGTACTGACTACAAAACACTTTTTGTAGCCAATATCCATAGAATTCCAGATATATTTTTATTTTATTTTTTGCATGAGTATAACTCCCTTTTTCTAATTATTTTCCAAAAGTCAGTTTAGCAGTCTCTGGAAATCCAGATTTCACATCTATTATTTCCAGAAGGTTTTGGTCCATCAAATCATCTCCAATCATAAAAATATTTTGTAATAACCTTATTTAAGATGTTTTGAACAACTTTCATTCTCTGACTTTCCTCATATTCTGAAGTTTTAAAGCTCTTAAATCCATTTTAAAATCAAGTGTCCACTCCCTTTTTCATTCTGGCAGAATTGACTTTCAACTTCAAGGAGTCTTTTGAGTACCAAAACTCAACCCTAAAATCATACCAAAAATCATGGGACTTGTTTAATGTCTTAAAAAGAGTTCTCAATTTTTAGTTTTCTCAGTTTGCATTTATTTTAACCAAAACACACACCCACACACACACACACACACAAATGGTTTTAAATTAGGAAGACTCGTTTTACGAGGCATTCCGGGTGAACCCTAACGTTCTTCCCGGAGTGTAATGTGACCTCCGAACCCAAATCTCTAATCTCGGGCATTTTTCAAAGTTTTGGCCCTTAAAATAAAAATGGCGTGGCGACTCCCGTTTTGTTGATTTTCAAAAAGAAAAATCGCGGTGGCATTCATCATAGTATCCCTAATGGGAATCAAGCTAAGCCTGATCTTAGTTCGTGTGTGAGGTGACTACTTGGGTCAGGTGGCTGAGGTTGTGTCGCGTATGAGGACGTGGTGGTGTCCTCTGACTGAGGTAATGAGGACGTGGTGGTGTCCAGGGGTGACCGTTTAGGTCGGATGGCTGAACCCTTTGGTAGGATTCCTACGTATCCCGAATGGGAATCAAGCCTGATCGTAGTTCGTGTGTGAGGACGTGGTGGTGTCCGAAGGTGACCGCTTGGTTCGGATGACTGGACCCTTTGGTAGGATTCCTACGTATCCCGAATGAGAATCAAGCCTGATCATAGTTCGTGTGTGAGGACGTGGTGGTGTCCGAAGGTGACCGCTTGGGTCGAATGGCTGGACCCTTTGGTAGGATTCCTACGTATCCCGAATGGGAATCAAGCCTGATCATAGTTCGTGTGCGAGGACGTGGTGGAGTCTGAAGGTGAGATTTGTGTGGATGTAGTGGTGTCAAGGGGTTACCGTTTAGGTTGGATGGCTGGACCCTTTTGTAGGATTCCTACGTATCCAGAATGGGAATCAAGCCTGATTGTTCTTGTGTGAGGACGTGGTGGTGTCCGAAGGTGAGATTTGAGTGGACATGGTGGTGTTCGGGGGTGACTGTTTAGGTCGAATGGCTGGACCCTTGTAGGATTCCTACGTATCCCGAATGGGAATCAAGCCTGATCGTAGTTCGTGTGTGAGGACGATTTTGAGGGGCCTCGACCTGTGGGGAACTATTTGTAGGCGTTCGTCCTGAGTTGAGACTATTCTGAGGCATCTGGACCTGTGTTGAGACTATTCCTTGAGGTGTCTGGACCTGTGTTGAGACTATTCCTTGAGGCGTCTCGGCCTGAGTTGAGACTATTCCTTGAGGTGTCTCAGCCTGAGTTGAGACTATTCCTTGAGGCGTCTGGACATGTGTTGAGACTATTCCTTGAGGCATCTCGGCCTGAGTTGAGCCTATTCCTTAAGGCGTATCAACCTGAGTTGAGACTATTCCTTGAGGCGTCTCAGCCTGAGTTGAGACTATTCCTTGAGGCGTCTCGACCTGTATTGAGACTATTCCTTGAGGCATCTCGGCCTGTGTTAAGACTATTCATTGAGGCATCTCGGCCTGAGTTGAGACTATTCCTTGAGGCGTCTCAACCTGTGTTGAGACTATTCCTTGAGGCGTCTCAGCCTGAGTTGAGACTATTCTGTGAGGCGACTCGGCCTGAGTTGATACTATTCCTTGAGGCGTCTGGACCTGTGTTGAGACTATTCCTTGAGGCGTCTCAGCCTAAGTTGAGACTATTCCTTGAGGCGTCTCGGCCTTAGTTGAGATTATTCCTTGAGGCGTCTGGACCTGTGTTGAGACTATTCCTTGAGGCATCTCGGCCTGAGTTGAGACTATTCCTTGAGGCGTATCAGCTTGAGTTGAGACTATTCCTTGAGGCGTCTCGGCCTGAGTTGAGACTATTCCTTGAGGCGTCTCGGCCTGTGTTGAGACTATTCCTTGAGACGTCTCGGCCTGAGTTGAGACTATTCCTTGAGGCATCTCGACCTGTGTTGAGACTATTCCTTGAGGCGTCTCGGCCTGAGTTGAGACTATTCCTTGAGGCGTCTGGACCTGTGTTGAGACTATTCCTTGAGGCGTCTGGGCCAGTGTTGAGACTATTCCTTGAGGCGTCTCGGCCTGAGTTAAGACTATTCCTTGAGGCATCTCGGCCTTAGTTGAGACTACTCCTTGAGGCATTTCGGCCTGAGTTGAGACTACTCCTTGAGGCGTCTCGGCCTGAGTTGAGACTATTCCTTGAGGCGTCTCGACCTTAGTTGAGACTATTCCTTGAGACATCTCAGCCTGTATTGAGACTATTCCTTGAGGCGTCTCGGCCTGTGATTGATTTTGGGGAGCCATTCTTGCCTTGTGATTGATTTTGGGAGGCGTGCTTGCCTTGTGAATGATTTTGGGAGGCATGCTTGCCTTGTGATTGATTTTTGTCTGCTGGGGAAAAGTTCGGGCTTACGATGGCTGCTGGGGAAATGACTTGTTTGTTTTGAAGGCATTTATGCCTTGGGATTTGTGTTTTAAGGCATTTACGCCTTGGGATTTGTGTTTGAAGGCGTTTGTGCCTTGGAATTTTTGTTTGAAGGCGTTTGTGCCTTGGGATTTGTGTTTGAAGGCATTTGCGCCTTGGGATTTGTGTTTGAAAGCGTTTGCGCCTTGGGATTTGTGTTTGAAGGCTTTTGCGCCTTGGGGTCCGGACTTACGATGACGACTGGTGTTTGTTTTGCCGTTTAGTTGACGAGATCCGGACTTACGATGACGGTCGGGATTTGTTTTATTGGTTTAGGGACCAAACTGCATTGATTTTGCTGGAAATGGCCTTTGGACGGCCAAGGGCAAAAGGGGGATTTGGTCTGGGCTGCAAAGTGGTCCGTCCGGACACTTCATGCATGCAAAGTGGTCCGCACGGACTCACTTGCAAATCTGGTTTTCTTAACCAGAATCTGATTTCAAAAATGCCATTTCCTTTCAATTTTCAATTTCCATCTGAGGGAGAAGAGAGAAGAGGAGAAGAAAATTCAATTTTTGAGCCAAATTTTCTCGAGAAAACCCTTCCAGGTTGCTAGGTTACTACCATGGCGGAAAGATTGAGGCGAGGTCATCGTTAAAGGGGCCAAGAGGCCATAGAGAGGAGGTTGGATCTCCAAAGGAATTTTTCTTCCTTCACACCTTCAACAATCAACCCGGATGAGTTGTATCCATATGCGAGGGTGCACACTTCGCGGGGGAAATCGGTGATGGAGGTAAGAAATCAAATTTTGTTTTGATTCTTGCCTTGAAATGGTGTATGCTAGAACTAGGGTTTTAGTTCTTTGCAATTTGGGGCTTTTGTTGTTGTCATGATCAATTTGTTAAAATGATGTTGAATTATTGAAATTGAATGTATATGAATTGTGGGTATGTGATTTTTGTTCAAAAATGTGGAGTTTAGCTCTTATTTGTGAAAATAAAGTGTCTCTCCTTGAAATGCATGTTTTGGTGACTTGTACCTTGATGTTATTTTTGTATGTACATGGCCTTTTGTGGAAAAATTGCCGGGTAGGAACAGACTTTGTGTGGGGAATTTTTGTGAAATGTGTGCCGTATTTTTTGTGACGGGCTTTTGTGGTGTGTGTCGTGTTTTTTATGTGTTTTTTTTTTTGAAAAATGTGTGTTGTGGGGCCGGACCCTTTTGTTGAAAGATTGCGTGTAGGGATAGATCCCTTTTGGAAAATGTGTATTGTGAGGACGGACCCTTTTTGCAAAAAAGTGTATTTATGGACGGACCCTTTTGTTGAAAAAATGTGTGTGTAGGGACGGGCCCTTTTGTTGAAAAAATGTGTGTGGGGACAGACCCTTTGTGGTTTTTTTTTTTTTTTTGAAAAATGTGTGTTGTGGGGCCGAACCCTTTTGTTGAAAGATTCCGTGTAGGAATGGATCCCTTTTGGAAAATGTGTATTGTGAGGACGGACCCTTTTTGCGAAAATGTGTTATGTAGGGACAGACCCTTTTGTTGAAAAAATGTGTGTGTAGGGACGGATCCCTTTGTATTGAAAAATGTGTGGGGACGGATCCCTTTGTGATGGAAAATGTGTGTAGGGACGGATCCCTTTGTGTTGAAAAATGTGTGTAGGGACGGATCCCTTGTTGAAAATGTGTTGTGTAGGGACGGATCCCTTTGTTGGAAAAAATGTGTCTGGGGACGGATCTCTTGTGTTGAAAAATTTGTGGTATGTGCCGTGTTTTTGTGACGGGCTTTTGTGTAGTGCATTTGTGTTGCATGTGTCGTGTAGGGACGGACTTATGTGTTTTGTAAATGTGTGTCGTGTTGGTACGGACTTCTGTGGAAAATTGCCGTTGTTGGTACGGTCTTTTTTTTTTTTTTGTGAATGATATGTGTTATCATTTTTGTTTTTGTTAAGTATTGTTATTGACGTACCTTGGTTGTTTTTACCTGTAGGATGAGGTGCCTTTGTCTGGGAAGGCGAAGATGATAAAGTCACGGGGGTCCCTTGAGGCCGTGGTTGAGGTATGGAGGAGCATGCCCGACATCTCCCGGGATGGGAGAACTAGCCCTCGGAGGCTGGTTATTGCTTCTGGATTGAATGTGTTCGTGGAGAACTTGGTCGGGTTGGCGGAGACTCAAAAGAACAAGGGTGCCTTTCTGGCTTTGTCTGAGTATTGGTGGGATACCACGCACACCTTTCACTTTAGCTGGGGGGAGATGACGGTGACTCCTACGGATTTCGCTGCTATCACCAAGCTGTCCTTCAAGGGGGAGTCGGTGAAATGGCGGGACCGGATGTCCGATGAGCTGCTGACCGAGCTGCTGGGCTTTGCGCCTTGGCCCCGTAAGGGCTTGGACATGGTGTACCATGATGTGGAGGCGAAGATTACTGCCAACATTGGGGAGTATCGCCGGAATACTGGGATAGTGTCGGCGGAGCAGCTGGCGCGCTCATTTTTGTGGTTCGCCCTTTCCGAGACTTTGTTCTCGAATCATGCCTCTACCTCTCTTTTCCCCCTGCTCGAGATTCTGGTGGATTTGGAGCGAGTTTGTGATATTTCTTGGGGAGAGGCAGGCTTGGCCGAGCTCTACTTTGCCTTTGACAGATTTAGCCGGGGCGGGGTCAACTCCCTGGGGTACTTTGACTTCGCACTGGAGGTATGAGTTTACATGCTTTTGTAGTTTATCATTTCATCATTTCTCCATTTTCTTTTTCTTTTTCTTTTTCTTTTTCTTTTTCTTTTTCTTTTTCTTTTTCTTTTTCTTTTTCTTTTTCTTTTTCTTTTTCTTTTTCTTGTTCTGAGCATTATCTGCTTTTTGTGGCAGACATGGTGCTACGAGATCTTCCGGTGCCAGCCGTGGGATTGGCATGATGAGGCCATGTTTGGGTATCCCGCTATGTTGTGCTGGGCCCCCTCTTTGAGGAAGAGGAGGGCGAGCCGGGGGAGGATCATTGTCACATATGAGGATGTGATAGCCCTGTTAGGTGCCAGTTGTACCCTTGGACTCGATATGGCGTGGATGAGCTAGAGGGTGCCCCCTGGGTGACGCGACAGAGGAAGCTTCTACGGGGCCTTACCTGTGACTCGATGTATTTGGGAGAGAGAGTCTTCTGGCAGCATGGTGTCGATATTCACCCTATGGCTCCGAGGGATCCGCCACTCCATATGATGAGTCCTGTTGATATGGACTTGTTGGAGTTCGAGAGGTACCGAGCCGGCGTGAGCGCCGAGGAGTTCGTCCTGGAGGGCGAGGAGTATGCGGCCTTTGTTAGGTGGAAGTTGACCCAGATGCTGTGGTGAGTTTGTTTACTCTTTTCCATCTTGGCATCTTGTTCTGTATTTCTCTTTTATCGAGTATTTTTGTATCTCTTTTGCTGAACTTTTCTTTTGTTATTTGTTGTGCAGGTCTCGGGGCGGACCGTCGACGTGCTTACCCGTCGTTATGTGGGGTTGAGGGCCTTTACAAAGAAGCTTCTGAGGAAGATGTCCTGCGGGTCTTCGCGAAGTGCGGCGGCTTTCGAGCCAATGCCTTCGAGGAGGTCTGTAGCTACTCCTTCTTCTCGGGCTGAGGCGGACCCACAGCCTGAGGTGCCGGTTCGGGAGCGGCATAGCTTTGATGCGGGGACTTCTTCGGAGGTTCGGAGGCCGCAGACCTTTCACCAGTTCTTCCCTCCATCGAGTGCGCAGGGTGAGGGTTCATCCTCGCTTCCCTTATTCGATCCTTTTGCCGGGCTTGACCCTTCGGACTATCTCGAGTACTCGATCGAGGAGGGGATCGAGATTTCTGATGACGAGGAGGTGACCGTCGGGTTTGCCGAGATGCAGGAGTTCCCGTCGGGTGAGGGCGATGATGATGAGGATTCAGAGTAGGACTCCTTTTGTTTCCCCTTTTTTTGTATTGTATTCGTAGAGCAGCAGACATTTTGTATCTGTAATAAAATACTTGTATTTGGCATAGCAAAGCATTTTATTTGTGATGTAATGATTTATCTGTAATTCCGGGGACTGGCCTAGGAATTGTTTCTAGCTTATTTTATTTTTGTGCATGTCGCATGAGCTGGGAATGCATTTGTGGTTAGTGTATGGGGGCCGAAAACGATTTTGGCAAAGCTTTTGAGCAGTCGGGTGCAAAATCCTGCCGTGGGCAGAAACTGTTTTGCAGTTGCTGGAAATTTAGCCAGGTTGCAAAGTGGTCAGTGCGGACACTTCATGCATGCAAAGTGGTTCGCACGGCCACTTCTTGCTTTTGAGAGGGGATAAGATTTACTGAAAATCTGAATTTCCTTTATCTCCTCATTCCCAATTTGCAGACAACTTCGACCCTTCTTCCCCATTTTCTCAAAAATTTCCATTTTTGTCATGGATTCGTCGTTTGTTCCGAGAATTTCACCGAGGCTTTTGAAGGAGAGGCAAGCACACTTTCTTGAGCGATTCAAGATGTGGATGAGGCACCACATGAGGCACAATAAACGAGCTTTTGAGGTGAGATTTCAACTTCTCTCGATTTGGTCCCTTAAGGAGTTAGTTCCTGATTGGGAGTTGTTACGGGCTGCTTCAAGGTTCTGGGATGTTAGGAGGCATGTGTATAGCTTCTCCTACAATGAGATTACGCCTACCTTTGAGGATTTTCGGGCTTTGCTTGGAGGACCAGAGGTGGAGGCCATCTCGCTTCCTTTGATTGGGGGTGCTGTGAATGTGGTGCCCAAGATTGCGGTTTTTCCTTTCCTCATTTTTTTTATGTTGGAACCGCTTTCTCGTGTAAGGGGATCACCGCCTCACATCGGTTTGAAGACATTCGTTTTAAATTGAAAAACGGAGTCGCCATGCCATTTTGATTTCCTCAAAACTTTGAAAAAAAGGATTTGGGTCCGAAGGTTAAGTTACCCCTTGGAAAGAACGGATCGACGTTCACCCAAGGAGCCTTGCCGAAGCAAGTCTTCCAAGATCCGATTTTCATGCTTGCCTTTGTGTTTTCGTGTGTGGGATGTGTTTCTTGAAAAAAAGGGAATGTGCCAAGTAGTCTTCTGGACGTATAAACCATGAGTTGGTTATCGCTCGAGATTCGTTGGATTTAGATGTGTTAGGGACTTTGATCCCGTTCTCATCTTGGACTTATGATCATCATTATGAGACCTTGGGTCACATGTGATCGGAATAGGGACACCTCTTTTATAGTCCAAGGATGAGACTCTTTAGAAAGGAATGACCTTTGCCCATCAATCCTACATCTTGAGACGATTTGAGCTTAGTCGGGACATTGATGCTCGTCTCAAGTGATGATCGGAGATGTAGGGGCTCAAGTTCATCCTTTTCTAAAGGAATATTCGTCTATGGCACCTTTATGTGGAGGAAATGATGTAAAGATAGGACCTTTACACCATTACACTCCAAGAGATGCTTCAAGTACCAAAGGGGACTAGGGGAGGGGTATAAAGATTGGATCTTTATACTCATCCTATGCCCTTTTGTGCCTTATGAAGGTCACTAGGCAATCCTTGGAGAGTGATCCAACCATGAGGGACTTGGAGAATGCATTTTAAAGTAAAGATGACATTTTTATGCTAACATATGTAATGAACATGATGCAAGCTAAAACTAGGAATGGTAAAGGGAGGACCTTTATGGCTTTCCTATGTCCTTTATGAACCTTTTAGGTGGACAATTCTTGGAAGCAAGGTCTATGGGAAGGGGGAATGACATTAATGAGTAAAGATGACATTTTTAATGAAAAAGATGACATTTTTATATGCAAAAGATGCTATTTTCACATCATCATGTGAGAGATCCACCCTAGAACAAGCCATTTGAGGTCTTATTGTTCATCCTTGGGATGGATCTTCCATGAATCCCATGTGATAAAGGGGAATGGGGGTATTATGATCTACATGACTAAAGATTTGATTTTTATAACAATAGATCAAATATGAAGCAAGTATATGACAATATAAATAACAAAGGTCAATATAGCAAGTATGACAAGTATATTTTAATGAGAAGAGGAGGAGAGGTTACCAATGGTGGTGTTCCTCTATCTCCTTGAAGATTGCCTAAGGAAGGATCAACTTTGGAGGGATTTTAGAGAGGAGGGAGGTGATTTTGGGAGGCTTTTGTTCTCTGTAAATTCGTGGCTGTATTTTGGCAGAGTAACAGTACCAAAAATTCTCCTTTTAAAATGAATAGAGGAGGCCTCTATTTATAGGCAGTTTGATGTTGGCTAATGAAGCCGTGCGGCTGTAACCCTTGGCTAATGAAGTCGTGCGGTCTTATCCATTAGTGACTCAGCTTATTTCTAGAACTATGCAAGGTGGCATTCTAGAAGGTCTTTTCCAGCGAGGGACTACGTGGAATTTTAATTTCTAACAAGTCCTTCCCCCCTTGGAAGGTTTGGGAAAGTTCCTAAATTTCCCCTGAACTTTAGAAAAGTCCGGAGAATTGCCGGGAAACTTAATCGGAAGGCATGAGCCAGATTTGGGTACTTACAGAAGCCCCTCGGCAACGTCACTTGCAGGGCGAGTGGGGTTGTCGATAAAGAAGGATCCAATCTGGCGAACTGTCGAGAAGGATCAGGTGACCAAGGCGGTCGAGTGGCTGAACCTTTAGAAGGCTACCTACGTATCCCGGAGGAATCAAGCCATGATCGTAGTTCGGAAAAGATCCGCTGGGGAAAGGGGTGTCATATGTGACGAATTGGCTGAACCTAAAGTAGGCTACCTACGTATCCCGGAGGAATCAAGCCAGGTCGTAGTTCGGGGTCCACTGGGGAATGGCGAAGAGAAAATGGTCCCTTGCTAGGAAGATGAAGGAAAGTGACCTAGGAGGTCAAATGACTGATCCTACTGGGGATATGCTAGATGAAGGAAGTGACCAATGTGGTCGGGTATCTGGACCTTTGTGAGGGGCTACTTCACCCCTGAGGAGTGACGAATGAAAGGGGTGACCAATGTGGTCGGATGGCTGGACCTTTATGACAGGCTCATGCACCACTGAGGAGTGATGAATGAAAAGGGTTACCATTGTGGTCGGATGGCTGGACCTTTATGAAAGGCTACCTACGTATCCCGGGGGAATCAAGCCTTGGTCGTAGTTCAAGTCTCACTAGATAGTTAGGAACATGTCTAGGATCCTTGAGGTTTTGACGATTAATGGAGGAGTCACCTTGCTTGACAATTAATGGAGGTTGTCACCTGATTGACAATTAATGGAGGTTGTCACCTGATTGACAATTAATGGAGGTTGTCACCTGACGTTTATCCCGTTATAACGGAAGTAACAGAGGCGACTCAGGAGGAAAATTTATTCTTCTTGGAGATAACGGATATCCTTTGGAAACAGCGTTATTCTGGTTAAGAAATAACGGGAGTTGTATGCCTAAGTGGAAAGTCCAAGGGGCAAAAGTGTAAATTCAGCTCAGAGCGAATGAGGCCGCCCGGTGAGAGATGGGGAAAAAGAAGCCGTACGGCTTTGAATTTATTTTCACCATATTATTTAAACAGGATTTGAAACGGGCAAACAGCATTGCTGTTTGTTCTTCTGCCGAGGAAGAGGGAGAGAGGAGAGAGAGAAAAATTCAAATTTCTTCAATTCTCTTGCTTCTATCACTCAAGATGGATACGGAAGGGAACATAGTGCCTAGGCAAGCACGAAGAACATTGTCGGAAGCCGCTAGGAGGAGGAGGAGGGAGCTCGTTCGAACGGAGCGGAAGTATGACTTTAACACGCCTCCGTCTGAGCTTTATCCCGGTAGGGGGGAGCACAAATCGATGAAACCTCAATCCATTGGGGTAAGCATTCTTGATTTGCTTGATTTTGTCATTTTTTTGGAATTTTGATTGATTTAGGGCTTGACCCGATTTTTTGGAATTTTTTCGAATTTTCCTATGATTTTGTTGATGATTTTGAAATTTTGATGATTAACCTATGAGGCTAAGGACATAAATGAACATGCATGTGCAATTTATTTGAAAGATAATGAGAATGACTCTTTTTTTGAAAATAAAGTAAGAAAAAAAAAGAAAAAAATAATGTTTAAAGTATGACGGAGTTCTTGCATGTGCTAGAACTAGGTCAATTCTTGATCATGAATGAGAAAACAAGATTTTGGACGATGAAAAGGATTCATGCATGCCATTTTGAAAAAATTAATGCTTATGTGCAAAGAATTTTGAAAATTGGAATTTTTGTTCTTGAGAGAGCAATATGCTCGGGATGACGTGCTTCAAATGATGAAGGACACGTTTTCTAGACAAAGCATGCTAGAAATCTTTTATGAATGTTTTTCTTTGAAAATATGTGCACTTTTCGAATATATGCATGCTTTTGAGATGAGATGAAGGACTGAGACATTTTTTTGTTGTGTTTTCCTACAGGAGAACAAGTCGAGGGGACCTTCTGAGGTGGCTGTGAAGTTGTGGGACAGGATGCCCAACTTCGAGAAGGATGGGGTGAACCTCAAGCAGCTGGTGATGGCTACCGGCCTTGATTTGCTCATTGATGCTATTGGTAGAGGTGTCCACGTGACCTCTAAGAGTAAGGGGCTGGTCCAGGCCCTCTCGGAGTTTTGGTGGGACACCACTCACAGCTTTCATCTCAGCTGGGGAGAGATCACGGTGACTCCAGCTGACTTTACTGCTATCACTGGCTTGCAGTTCACTGGGAGGCTTGTGACCTGGAGAGATCACATCACTGCAGAGGAGTTTAGAGCTTTGGTTGGGTTTGACCTCCGTCCTAAGGGGCTTGGGATGGAGACGAGGAATGTGGAGGTGGCGGTCCTGGAGTGCATGCAGGGGTTTGCCGCCAATGAGGTGACTGCCCACCAGCTCGCGAGAGCTTTCTTGTGGTTGATGCTGTCAGTCACCATATTTACCAACTCTGGTATGCTGGCTATGCTTTGCCTGCTTGACTCTTTGGAGAATCTGGATGAGGTTGGGGCGATCTCTTGGGGTGAGGCAAGATTGGGTGAGCTCTATTTCTCTCTGGATATACACAGCCGGAACAAGGCTGCCTCGATGGACTGCTTTTCTTTCGCGCTTGAGGTACTCTCACCTTCTTTTCTCTCTCTCACTTTTTTGTCTTGAGATTTTTATGAGAGAAATGACCCTTTTGTCTTGAACATGCAGGTTTGGTTTTGTGAGGTGATCGGGTTCTTTCCTTGGAACCAGCAGAGTGATCCGGAGATCTTCCCTGCCATGATTCGCTGGAGGGGAGAGGCTAGGGATAAGTTTACCGGGAAGACCCGAATCACTTTTGACTACAAGATGGTGAGACCAGTCATCAATTGGGATGGTCACGATGGGGTGGATTTTTATCCTTGGGGGAGGTACCTGGAGGTTCTGCTAGGGGATGCCTTGGAGGCGACTAGGCAGAGGAGGTGGTTGATGGGGCTGACTTGTGATGTCATTTACTTGGGGGACTGCTTCTCTAGGCAGCATTGCCATGTCCCTCCCTTGGATGCCATCACTCCTCACGATCCTCCACCGCGTATGCTGCAGCCCAGGGATTGGTCAGAGAATGAGATAGCGAGGTATCAGGCTGGCGTGGCAGGCGAGGAGTATTTTGACCTGGCTACCCCGTATGCCACCTTCGTGGAGCAGCGTTTAAGGACGCCGCAGAAGCTGGTGAAGATGGTTGTCACTCAGGGATACGGGGAAGCTGAGCCGACTGATCCGCCTATGCCTCCTGCTCATCTCTCCTATGTGGTAAACGGGGTACCGAGGAGATTCATGATACCTATTCCTGATACGAGGGAGCCCCGGTATACTTTGCCGCCTGACAACACTGTAAGTATCTCTAGGGTCTTTTCCCTTTTGGATTTCTTTGCTTTCTGCGATTTTGAACTTTTCTCGAGATTTTCTGAGTTTTCCTTTGCTTTTCTCGCAGGTTCCTGCTCGTTCCTATGATGGTTTGGTACGTCAGAACAGGGGCTGGAAGGATGTGTGCCGATCCCTTCTGAGGAAGTTGGCTTGCGCTTCCAGGGCTGGGGCAAATGTGCAGGAGCCCGTGCGCAAGAGGA
Source organism: Adenophora triphylla var. japonica (assembly GCA_022495995.1). Classification (NCBI taxonomy): domain Eukaryota; kingdom Viridiplantae; phylum Streptophyta; class Magnoliopsida; order Asterales; family Campanulaceae; genus Adenophora; species Adenophora triphylla. Next base: position 26,114 of record JAFEMH010003349.1, read on the forward strand.
GGCACGTTGGGAGCACAGCCTCTACCTCGTCGGCCTCAGAGTATCAGACCTCCTCTACCAGCGCCATGCCTCGGGGACAGGGGCCCAACACGAGCATTCTGGAGCAGCTGGCGGAGTACGAGCACGTGAATGTCAATCTTTCTGACGTGAGTGACAACGAGGACTTGATGCGGGATCCTAGCTTCTACGAGATAAGTAGCGACGACGAGGAGTCGGAGGCTTAGGATTCTTTAGGATTGATCTAGGAGGAAGGAAACAAACAATGAACACTTTTATGCACATTTTATTTATTTTTCGTTTTATTTGGGCGTCAAGGGGGCTAAAACAATGTATTGGTATTTTATTTGCTTTTTCTATTCATGCTTTATGAATTTGCATATTTCTTGAGCCTCGGGGTAGCTTTTTTGCGTGGAAATGGGGCTGAAACTGGGCCAAAATGATTTGTGATGATATATGATTGCATGAATGGTGTTTGGATATGTTTCTATGCAGGTTTCATTGAGAAAGTGGGTGAGAACTCCACTTGGGCAGCAGCAAGAGCTGCTGCAGATATTTTTTTCTGCAGCAAGCAAAAGAAGCCGTCCGGCCAGGTACTGGGGCAAATAAAGCCGTGCGGCTGGAAGTTCTGTCTGAACTGTTTTTTTTCAAAATAAAATCAAGGCTTGGCGTCTTCATTTCATTTTCATCCTAGGCTTGTCCCAACTGATCCCAGAGCATATTTTTGGCCAAAAGTCATCAAATTTGATCACTGTCGATGGAGAAACCAATCAGATTGCAAAAGGGGAAAAGGGACCATTTTCTATCCGATCTTAAATCTTGGATGAGACGGAACTTCCAATCCAACAAGGGGCTGCTCGATACCACCTTCAAGATCAAATCTTTATGGCATTTGAAGGATCTCCCGCCCGATTGGGACCTTTTGAGAGCCGCGGCGAGGTTTTGGGACGTCCGAAGACACGTTTACTACTTCTCTTACAATGAACTCGTCCCAACCTTCGAAGTCTTCCGGGCATTGATTGGGGGTCCAGAAATTGAGGTCGTGTCGATTTCTCTGACCGGAGACGTGTCAGTGTCGGTAAAGCTGGCATCTTTTCTGCAAATCTCTCTGGAAGAGGCCGAGGGGATGATGGTAGCCCCTGATAGGATTGACCTCTCTAATATCCTAAGCAGGTTTGGATCTTCGGATACGGCTATGACCCCGGTGGCCATGGATGCCTTTGTCCTCTGCGTGTTCTCATTTCTGTTCACTGTTGAGTCCGTAGGGGTCTGTCATGGTGGCCTTTTGGACATGGTCAGGGATTGCAGGGCTGGGAAGGATATTATCCCACTGGTTTTGGGTGAGACTCTGCATGGTAGTGATAGGATGGCTAGGGGGGACCATTTCATGAGGTTCGGGAGCCAGCCGGCCGACTTTGTGGTTACAGGAGAGGCTTGGGGCTTTGCCAGGGGCTTCGCCTACTCAGTGCCCTTGGGTGATTTCCCGGAGAGGTGCACCTAGGCAGCAGGATCAGGGTGACTGGGAGCTGATGATGGCTCGGCTATCTACCTCTGACATTTACTGGTGGGTACCTCATTGGAGGTTGCAGACCCGGAGGACGTTTCAGGAGTCCTACATAGTGAGGGTTCCAGGCCTTTCTTGGTCATCCTTCTACATACCCTGCTTAGTATCCAGGCAATTTGGGACATTGCAGGAGCCATTAGACGATTGGGACGACATCCGTACCACGGAGGTGGTGCCTTTGGACATGAGAGATCCAGCCAACTTCTCATTTTTCTCTAGGGCTTGGACCAATGCTGCTTTCCCTCCCAGGGCCATTCTCAAGAGAAGGAAGAGTACCATCTTGACCACTCCCTACTTGAACTGGTACGAGAAGGAGATGGGAGCGACTCAGGTCGTTTTGGGAGAGAGACGTCAGGCTTTATTGGGGGCTGACTGTGACTTGAGCAGGACTCTAAGGGAGACTGTGGCTAAGGCTAGTTCCCATAACCAGTCGGGCGATCTTATTAGGGATATGGAGGCTCAATATGAGAAGTTATCGGAGGTCGCTCCCCTTACCGAGGCTCAAAGGGAGGAGATACGTGCTCGTGCAGGGCAGAGAAGGCACTTATTGACACGGGTTTGGTGGAGACTCCAGTGAGGATACCAGAAATTGGGATGAGGGAGACCGACATCATAGAGAAGATGGAAGAACACTCGACGAGGTTGAGGTAAAGGGAAGAAGACCAAGGAGGACTCAGTGAATGACAACTGACAGATCTTTTTCTAGGATCCCCATATTGCCATTTTGCAAACACAATAGTTTATTAGGCCTTTTATTGTATTTTAGATCTTTGTAGCAGGTTAGCAGAGTCAAGAGTAGACCGTGCTTGAACTCATCAAGAAGTTTTTGACTTGTAATTAACAAAGATATTATCTTAGAAATTTATAAGACACATTTCATGAAAACTTTATTGTCTTATTTATTATTTAGACCGAACCATTTCTGCCTGCCTACGTTCCCCTTTTACAAGAAAGACTAAGGGGCTCAGTTCTTCGTAGTTCATTCTGGTGAACTATCGGGATTTTTGTCTTTGGTCTTTTTTTTTTTTTATGTGCAACCCTATATTTTGCCTAGACCGCCCTTTTTTTTGGGTTTTCAGCCTAGCTGGGCATTACTCTTTTTGCACTAAAATTTTTTCTTTTCTCTTTTTTTTTGTTTGTTTTTTTATTTTTTATGTGCAACCCTTTCTTTTGCCTAGACCGCCCTTTTTGGGTTTTCAACCTAGCTGGGCATTACTCTTTTTGCACTAAATGTTTTTTCTTTCTTTTTTTCTTTTCTTTTCTTTTTCTTTTCTTTTTTTTATATGCGTATGTTGTTGTTTTTTTTTTCTTATTAGACATGATACCTGCAAAGCTTATCACCATTGACTGGGTAGATAAATGGTTTTCCGTCCAGGTCCGCAAGCTTCATTGCTCCTCCCGATAGTATCTTATGAACCACATACGGGCCGATCCAAACGGGTTCCCACTTTCCCAGGGGGTTGTCTCTGGTGGGGGGCTTCACTTTCAACACTAGGTCGCCCTCTTTGATGTAGCCCCGGCGTTTTTAAGCCCAAATGGCATCACAGGATAGCAGTACGTTCCCCACGGTGTGGTGAAGGCTGTCTTTTCTTGGTCCTCCTCGGCCATCTTGATCTGGTTGTAGCCAGAAAAGCCATCAACGAAGGATTTGACTTCTTAGTTAGCAGTGGCGTCCACCAGAATGTCTATGTTTAGCAAGGGATAGTCGTCTTTGGGGCTGGCCTTGTTCAGATCCCGGAAGTCTACACAGCAGCGCACCTTCCCATTGGCCTTAGTCACAGACACGATGTTGGATAGCCATGTTGGATATTCAATGACCCTGATGAATCCTACCCACAGTAGCTTCTCAATCTCTTCTTTGACCTGTAGAGACCACTCTGGCTTGATCTTTCTCAGTTTCTGCTTTACTGGCTTGGCATCTGGTGCTAGAGGGATTCTGTGCTCCACAATCGAACTGTCTAGCCCCAACATATCCCCGTATGACCATACAAACACGTCCATGTATTCTCAGAGCAGATTGACCAGTCTGTCCCATTCAACCCCCTGGAAGAAGTTCCCAATATGTGTCTCTTTAGGTTCCTCGACAGTACCCAAGTTAACACTTGTCAAAACCTCATCGGCAGCTTGGGCCCGGTTTTCCACTTTGTCTGTAACCTGCTTAAAGATTTCTTTAATGTATTGTTCGTTTAGTGTGTTTGCATCTTGCTCAAATGATTCATTATTAACTGTTGTTAAGTTTTTAGTTAATTTATCATTTGTTAAGTTGGCAATAAGGGGAAACTCAGAAAGATCTGTCATTTCATTCAAAGCGAAAGGAAAGATGACATTGGCTACATATTCATAATCCTCAGGCGTGAGGCCTTCGGATGACTCGGAGGACTGGAATTCAAAGATTCCTGACTCACATGACTCTTGACCCTAACGACTCTGGACCCTACACTACTTATTGACTCGAAGTGTTTGATACGGGTTTGGACTGGGGTTTACCCTTTTCTGCTGTTGCCCTGGGGAGTAGTAGTCTTGTCAGCGTTCTTCAGAAAGGTGGAAACTTCAAACTGATCGAAAACTTGTCAGAAATCATTCGTAGGCCGGTACCTTGGAAATATGGTGCGGGGATTTAGAGAAGCCTGATGCAATTTCTCAGCGAGCTCGTCCGTAACAACCGGACTCATTGACTGGAGGGTCTGGCTCATCTTGTCAATACACTGCTGATAAGTTATCTTCTCTCTACCGATCTTTGATATCACAACCTTATTTGTGTAGCCAACAGGAGGGTTGGCCTGGATGATGCTGATGAAGTCTTCTTCGGGGGAGTCTTTGATTCTGCCCTGATTAACCATGTATTCTATGGGAGGCTTATATTCTGCTTCCAGATCTGTTAGCTTTTCGTTGAACTTCACAATGGCAACAAACTCAGAGTTCTCTGCCTCAAGAGGATCAATGATGACGGGAGTGTCAGGCTGGACTTTGTTTTGGATGACTGGTTCCTTGACGGGCTCCTTGGCATAACTGACATAATAGTCGAATTTGCCAGAGGGCTCTCCTAGGATTCCCACACTCTTGTCTCCTGCTTCGTACCTTTCCTTCAATTTCTGTTGCATGGACTTCTCTTCTTCTTCTTTCTTGAGGGAGCATCCTCGTTAATCCAATCTTGATAAGCATCCTCTAAGCAGCAATCACAATCACACACATCATACCAAATGTGGGGCCTGGGTTGAGCTGGGACGACTCCTCCAATTACTTGGTTATCACCATTGTTGATTACCACATTGGCCATTCTTGACACTGGGATGTTGGGACTGATAATTCTGGCGGATTATCCGAGACCCTTGCACTGACACACTGCTGACCCAGTATTCTCACCCGATTCTTTCTCACTGCGGGAAAGGGATAGGCAAGGTTTAGACTCTGGGGTAGGTGTTTAGGCTCAAGGCTCAAGCAATATGCAAATTAAGAATCTTTCAGTTTACTTGAAATGGTGTCTTTTATTAATTTCTATTTGGTTGGAAAAGGGGTTGCCCTTCTTTTTCGCAACTACTCTAGATCCTGGATCAGTGGGTTCCGTCACTACGTCTATAAGCCCCTCGTATTCCACCTGTATTTCGACCTCCCAGGGTGGACAGCCCCGGGCGAGGGTCCTATAGGGCACGCGGATCCCACCGATCGAGAGAGAAGAACGCTCCTAATGGGTCTAGCGGGTCATAGGAACTTTTAACGCACGAGCGATGCGGATTATAGTCAAGGCAATGCCGGGAAAGTCTCGTCTTTCAGCCTTAACGGAATTTCGGCAGAGTTTCGCTTGCGCGATTGACGTTTTGACTTTGTGGCATTGTCCAAGAAGATAATAGGCATGGGTCGGACGGTAAAAGCCGGATGACACAGTGTCACATTGAACTTTGTTGCATACGTCGCGTGAGTCAAAGTCAAAGTCAAAGTCAATGTCGGGTCAAGATCTTGCCAATTTTTCCTTGTCGGAATTTCGGCAAAGCTCCGCTTGCGCGAAAGATCTTTGGATTTTTGGCACGGACTCGGGCTCGACTCTTACGTATCTGTAAGTACCCCAATATGGATCACCCTCTTCCGAACACACGGGAAACACCGCAGACTCACACAAACGCAGTCTCGAAGACCCGTGACACTCAAAAACCTCAAAACCCCAACCAAACCAAGGGAGGGACCTTTCTGGGACAAAAAAGGGCAAAAGGACCTCAGAGGAATTTTTTAGAAATTGGAAAAGCAATGTTGGTCCGTACGGACCTCTTTGTTGCCATGATTACTGAATCCTCTTAAAGTCCAAGATATTCCCTCAAATCCCGGAAGTAATAATTACTCAGCTACATGGGGGTCCGTACGGACCTTATTGCATGCAGGTTGGTCCGTACGGACCTTCTTGTTACCAGACATCATCATGGCTGAATCTTCTTAAAGTCCACATATTCCCTCAAATCGAGGAAAACCAAAAACTTGGATTACCTGGAAGGTCTGTACGGACCTTCTTGCACAAATCTGGGCACTATAAATAGAGGGCTCCCCCTCCCTCATTCACACACCTCCCTCTTCTCTTCTCCCCCTAAGCCTTCAGGCTCCCCCTCTAAGACCCCTCGGGGCACTCCCGGTCCCTTTCGGTTCCCTCCGGGGCCTTACGAGCTCCCTCGCGGTGCTCTGAAGCCCTACCGAGCGCTCCCGAGACGCTCCCGCGCTGCCCCGAGGCACTTTCGAGGTACTCTGAGGCCCATCGTGGTACTCTGAGGCCTTGCCTGGTCTTTCTCGAGGCGTTTCGGCCCTTTCCGAGCCAAACCGGCAATTCGGACGCACGCCGAACCTCTGCCCGAATCCAACCGACGATCCCGACGCACGTCGAACCTCTGCCCGAATCCAACCGGCAATCCCGACGCACGCCGAACCTCTGCCCGAATCCAACCGACGATCCCAACACACACCGAACCTCTACCCGAATCCAACCGACGATCCCAACGCACGCCGAAACTCTGTCCGAGTGCACACTTGACAATTCCGAGGCACGCCGAAGCTCTGTCCATAGACAACCGGCACATCCTGAAGCAATCCCGGTTCGTCCCAAAACACTATTCCATCCTCAAACACTATTCCCCAGCGGAAGACAGACACGAACCAACATTGGTAAGGCTTCCTTCCTACACTATTTCAATACATTTCAATACGCAGTGTACAATGTAGACATCCGATACAACATGCATTTTTAAAAGCACACACACACACATAACATTTAAAGAAAGAAGGGGTATCGAAAGACTCGTTTTTACGAGGCGACTCGGGTGAGCTCTAAAATTCTAATATTCTCTTCCCGAGGAGTAACCTGACCTCCGAACTCAAAAATCTCATCACACAAAAACAGTTTATTTTTAAACTGATGCCCTTTTTTAATGTTTTGGGCTTAATTAAAACGGCGTGGCGACTATACAATCAAACACACAGTGACACACCTCCTTCCAATGCATAAAACGGAACGAGCCAGATGCCGGGGCGCGATCGCGCTGCCTATCGGATCCGGGCGACTTCCTGAGGCGACGCGCAATGCGAGATGCCGGGGCCTCCGCGCGCGAGCCGGATCCGGGTAATTTCAGTTGGCGACTCCGCTGGGGACGTTTTGTTTTAAAAACTTTTAAACAAAACAAAAGATTTTTAAAACAATGATGAGGGTCAAACTTTCATTTTACCCCTTTCTTTAACTGTTGTGTGTGTGTGCACGTGCTTTACTTTTTATTTTACAAAAAAAAAAAAAAATGCATCAATATACATATGTGCATACATTTAAAATTCTTCAAAAACTTCTGTTTCACTCAGAAAAAGAATTTTAGAGACCGCACACTACTCGCACTGCTGCCTCGGTACATCGCACGCTACTCACACTGCTGCCTCGGTTACACCGCACGCTACGCGCACTGCTGCCTCGGATCACTGCACACTACAACCCTTAACCCGGAGTGGTCTCAGTTGCAGTCCGTTTGGTCTTCCTAGGCCTCTTGGATGCGCACGGGATCATTCCAAACATCCCATCCTAGCCAAGCGTCAACCCTGCACGTTGGAGTCTTGAGTCACACTCTGTCCAGACTCGGTTGGTTTTTACCCAGTCCGTGTCATACAAGCCTGGATACATATCCCATGCCGGCCATTTTCTGAGTCGAGACTTGGAACTCAAGATCCCTTGCACAAGCAAAGTGATGAAAGGTCATGCTAAAATCTCGACCTGATCTTGATTTCCGAAGCTACACCCAGACGATGTTCCGTCCTGGATATACATCCATGCCCACATGACACCATGTCATCAAGCCTTTAATACATCGGCCATGACGATATGACCCAGCCAACGCCTAACGTCACAGATCCCTTGCGCAAGCAAGGTAAAGAGAGGTCATGCCGAACTCTTGACCCGATCTTGACTCAGTGGATGGCTCGGTTTACTATTCACATGGCTAATGCATTAAAACGAACATGACAGGCTCGGTCCTTAGGTTCGATTTTTCTTTTAGGTCGGTGGAAACCGCTTGCCCTATAGGACCCTCGCCCGGGGCTGTCCACCCCGGGATGTTGAAATACAGGTGCAAAATGAGGGGCTTATAGCCGCACAGATGGTCTCCACTAACTCAGGATCTAGCATAGTTGCGAAAAAGAAGAGCAATATTTTCCAACCTACCTAGGACCTGAGAAAACATGTTTTAAGTAAATTAAAACAACAAAAAAATCAGAAATAAAAAGCGGAAACTGCATGTCACGTGAGCTTTCCCCCTTATCCTGAAAGGCCTTCCCGTGTCTAAACCTTACCCGTCACCCCCTCCAGCAAACTGAGAGTGATCGAGAATACCCGGGAACTACTCTCCCAGTGTCGAAGCCGCAAGGTCCAACATCCTTCCCAGCACAGTTACTAGGGCAGTCCGTCAACTCCCCATGGCCAAGTCAGTGGATAACAGCGAAGAAAATGGGAACTTACCCCCGAGAAATTTCCCAACAATGGAGGAAGTCTGGCAAGTCCTCATGGACCTTGAGAAACGCCAAGGTGAACAACAAGCCTGGATCGAAGGTGCCATGCACCACTTCGGAACATTAGCCACCCCCAACCACCTGGGGCTTCCAAAGACATGCCTGCTCTTGCAGCTTCTAACGTCTCTCATTGTCTCCCGAAAGTCAATCTGTTGCCCTCGTACGAGCCATGCAGTTACGACATAAAGCCACAATACCCCCTGGGGGAGGACATGTCCGGTCAACATCCTGAGGTCCCGATACCACCGCCGAACAACGAACACATCTGGTGGGACGTCTGTGACTGCACTGCTTGTCTGGAAAGGGATTTCCAAGAGGAAATGAACGATGGTCGCCCCCGAAGGGAGAAGAAACCCTCTTCTCAACAAAAACTGAAGAAGAGATACGAATTCGGCGACCCCACAGTCGGAACCCTCGGAGAACCATCAGGAAAGTTTGACTACTACGTCATCTACTCCAGCAAATCTCCTCAGCCTAGCTCTGCGCAAGGCCACGACAACGTCTGCTCCATGATCAGCTGGGACAAGCTCCACACCGCCACCAACGGCCCGAGAGTCCAGATACCCCAACCCCTGTCTTGGGAGGATCTCAAAGCCACTGTTGACGCTTCAACGAAAGCAATGACGGTAAATGAACTGAAACGCGCAGTATGGTCCTACGCCAACCAAGGCCCTCCCATTACAGAGATAGGAGAGACAAGTAAAGCATCCAAGCCAGAGGTGAATGTACTGACACGTTCCGGTCAAATCCCGACGAATCCTCCACGGGCAGACAAAAGGCCAGCCATGCCTGAGCCACGAACTGAAAAGGGGCCCTACGCCAAAGAAGTCGAAACCCTTGACCCGAAGGCTGAAGATCCTGTCTTAACTCAGCTCAAGCGTACTCAGGCTAACATCTCACTTTGGTCCCTACTCACTTCATCTTACCCGCACAAACTCAAGTTGGAAGAAAGCCTGGCCCAGACCATGGTTCCCATCACAGTGACACCTGATGAAGCGGTTCAGATAATCGGCAACGTTCATTACAGCAACATCATCACTTTCACGGAGCTCGACCTCCCAAAATTTGGGGCTGACCACAATGAGGCTCTCTACATAACAATTCAACTTGACGAGCGTCGTCTCCCTCGGGTCTTGGTAGATGGGGGATCATCCATGAACGTCCTTCCATCCAAAATGATGGATTTGCTAGGGATCAAAACAACTGATCTGAAACCCTCAACTCAGGCAATCAAGGCATACAACTCAACATCTCGCCCAGTATTGGGAATAGCCACCTTGAACCTGTGGTTCGGAAAGCAGATGGTCCCGACCGACTTCCAAGTCATCGACATCCCGATCACATTCACTGCCATTTTGGGACGCCCTTGGCTACACCAGATTAATGGGGTGGCATCCACCCTCCATCAGTGCATAAAGTTCATCCAAGGAACGGACCTTACCATCATCTACGGTGATAGCATAGCCACCGAAGGGACTGACACAAATGGCATCCCGGTCCTGGAGATCAAACACGACAATGACGGCATGATGCTGACAGGATTCACAATCGAAAGCCCGAAGGCCCAGGTGTGCCACATAGACCTGCCATTGATCTGGGACCAGATCTCTCCCCCGATGAAAATGATGAAGCGCATGAACTACATCCCAGGGCTTGGTTTGGGAAAACGCCATCAGGGTACCCAACAAATCATCAATATCAAGGAACAGAATACCCTCCATGGCCTGGGATACATTCCTACTCCCGAAGACGCTGCGGAAGACAAACAAGCTACGCGAAAATGCTCCGACAATAGCAAAAGAGGCTTGCACACAATCTCCGATCTCCGCCCTTACAGCTTCGACATGACCAAGTACTTCACAAAAAAAGATGACAACTTAAATGAAGACACAGGAAAGGGAACAGAGTTGATCAACGCCAAACAAAGCTGGCCGACAACCATGGACAAGCTCCAGCAGAACCTTGCAAGATTCAGAGGCCTCAAGGCAAATCCCGTCAGAAGAGCATTTCTCGACGCACCACCTCTGCCGGGATCCATGACCACCACTATTCACAATGAATTCTGGTTCGGGAAAACCCCCTCTTTGGCAGAAGAACTCGAAAAACTCTCTGTCAATACCCCTGCCTTCAACAAGCGGGACAAGTCTGCATTCTAGCTAGCAATACCCAAGACAAGAGCGAAAGACTCCGCAGACGATGCTTGTAATGAGCCACTGCTCCACCTGCTCTTCAATGAAGAAATCGAGGTGCCGGACCTAATCGATTTTGTTTCTGATAACTCTATGATAGCCATGATCGGGAACGGTGACACAAAGCCTTTCAAACCCCGCCTCCTATCAAGCTCATTGCCACTCAATAACTGGGCCACCTTCTCCGGACCCACCGCCAGCAAAAAGGACATGATTGAACAACTTGGTCTGACCCCTCGAGTCCTAGAGTCCAGTGTCAAAACCCATCCTGAGTCCATTATCTTTGAATTCGAGTCTCTCGAGTCATCTGATGGCCTCACGCCAGAAGATTACGAACTCATTGCCAATAATGTATTCCCGTATGCTCTTAATGAATGCTTCGATCTTTCCGAGTATCCTCTCATTGCATCTTTAACAACTGATAAATTAACTAACATACAAACGGTTAATAACGATTCACTTGATAAAGAAGCAGACACATTAAACGAACAATACATTAAGCACATCTTTAAGCATGTTGTCAAATGAGATAAAAATCGGGCCCAAGCTGCCGAGGAGGTTTTAACCAAAGTGAATTTGGGAACTGCTGAAGAGCCAAAAGAGACGCAAATCGGAAGTTTCTTCACCGGTACAGAGCAAGACGCATTGACTGCACTGCTCAAAGAGTTCGTGGACGTGTTCGCTTGGTCTTACCGAGACATGCCCGGACTAGATCCAAACATTGTAGAACATCGAATCCCCTTGAATCCCGAGGCTAAGCCCATCAAGCAAAAGCTACGCCGAATCAAGCCAGAATGGTCTTTACAAGTCAAAGAAGAGATCGAGAAGATGCTCCACGTCGGCTTCATCAGGGTGATCGAGTACCCTACATGGCTCTCCAACATAGTCACGGTCATCAAGGCCAACAGAAAAGTGTGCTGCTGTGTGGACTTCCGAGATCTCAACAAAGCAAGTCCCAAGGACGATTTTTCCACTACCAAACATCGACATGTTGGTAGACACTACAGCCAATTTCGAGGTCAAGTCCTTCGTGGATGGGTTTGCCGGCTATAATCAAATCAAGATGGCCGAAGAAGATCAAGAAAAAACAGCCTTCACAACCCCCTGGGGAACCTACTGCTACACAGTGATGCCGTTCGGACTAAAGAATGCAGGGGCTACCTACCAACGGGTAACAACTGCCCTCTTCCACGACATGATACACAAAGAGATCGAAGTGTACGTCGATGACATGATCATTCACTCAAAAGGATCAGATGGACAACACCTCATGGACCTGAGAAAGTTCTTCGACCGCCTCCGAAAACACTCGATGAGGTTAAACCCTGCCAAATGCACATTTGGGGTCAGCCGAGGCAAAGTCTTAGGATACATGGTCACCGAGCGAGGCATCGAGGTTGATCCTCAAAAGATCAAAGCCATCATCGAAATGAGACCACCGCAAACTCAAACAGAGGTGAAAAGCTTCATGGGCCGCCTGCAGTATATCAGCCGCTTCGTCAATCAGTTGACCTCCATGCGCGAGCCAATTTTCAAACTGATGAAGAAAAACGCCGACGTCGAGTGGAACTCAGAATGCCAAGATGCCTTTGAAAAAATAAAGGCGTACCTTGTGAGTCCTCCGATTCTCTATTCTCCCCACGAGGAGAAGCCACTGTTGCTATACCTAACTGTGACCGACACCGCAGTCGGAGCCATGCTCTGTCAAGAAAAGAGAGAGTCACGAGTCGAGAACGCCATCTACTTCGTCAGTCGAAAGTTTCAAGGCAGCGAACTCAACTACTCAGCCCTCGAGAAAACCTGCGCAGCTCTAGTATGGGTCGTCGGAAAATTACGGCACTACATGCAGTCGCACACAGTGCACTTGGTTTCCAAAATGGACCCAGTCAAATACCTCTTCGACAAACCATCTCTGTCAATGAGGCTCGCCAAATGGTCTTTCTTCCTAGCGGAATTTGACATCAAGTACGTAAACCAAAAGTCAATCAAGGGATGGACAATGGCCGAACAGCTGGCTGACTTCCCAACCGACGAGGCTCGAGGCCCCGAACCACAATTTCTAGACGAAGGAATCTTCGCACTCGAAGGCGAAAATCGATGGCAACTGTTCTTCGATGGATCAGCCAACAAAAAAGGAAATGGCATCGGTATGCTCTTGGTCGACCCCAAGGACGAGCACACCCCAATCGCCATAAAGCTTAATTTCGAGGTATCCAACAATGCCGCCGAATACGAAGCCTATGCCGCCGGACTAGAGGCCGCACTCGAAAGAAATATCCAGAAACTCGAGGTCTATGGGGACTCAACCCTGATCATCAACCAAGTTTCCAACAAGTGGAAAACAATAGACCCATGCCTGCAAAAGTACCACGCCTGCATGGAGGACCTCATCGCACAATTCTAAGAGGTCACCTTCCACTACTTGCCAAGAGATCGAAATCGGTTTGCAGACGCCTTAGCCACTTTGGCTTCACTTTTGGAAATCCCCGAAGGAAAAGCAATCAAGCCCTTCAAAGTCGGATGAAAGGAAATTCCTGCCTGCTGCTGCGAGATCGAACCAGAGCCCAAGCTCATCAACGAGCCATGGTACAACCAGATCTTCCAGTACCTCAAAAATGGGGAAACCGCCTTCATGAACGAAGAAGGTCAACGCAGGGAAGGAACCAAAGCCAAGAGCATCATGGCCCTAAAATGCCTAGCCTCTCACTTTGTCATCCTTGGGGACATGCTATACAAGAAACGCTACCAAGGGCCGCTCCTACGCTGCATCAGCCAGGCGGAAGCAAACGAGCTCATGAACAAAGTCCACAATGGGGCTTGCGGTCCCCACATGAACGCCAGGGCCCTGATGCAAATCATTCTCCGGATGGGCTACTACTGGATCTCCATGGAGGCAGACTGCATCCACTTTGTCCAAGCTACGACAAGTGCCAACGGTTCTCCAACCTCAATCATCTACCTCCTCACGATCTCTACTGTATGACCACCCGAGGACGCGATTGGCCCGAGAAGTTGCACCTTGCACTCTGGGGCTACCGAACATCAGTCAGAACAGCCACGGAGAAACCCCATTCGCCCTGACATACGGGATGGAAGCAGTCTCCCCTTTGAATTGGAAATTCCCTCACTCTGAGTACTGCTGGAAAATGACGTCAACGAAATCGAATGGCTCCGAAGCCGACACGACGAATTGGCTCTGCTAGACGAGCGACGACTAAAGGCCATGGAACACGTCTGAGCCTACTAAAGCAGAATGGCTAGAGCTTTTGACAAGAAGGTCAAGTCTCGAGACATCAGGGAAGGCGATCTGGTACTCAAAGAAAAGCCTCCCACTCGAACCAACCCACTGGGAAAATGGGAACCAACATGGATCGGCCCTTTCGTGGTTCAAAAGATCTTCTCCGGAGGTGCCATGAAGCTGACAGACCTAGACGACAATCCCTTCATGAATCCAGTCAACGGAAGCAAACTTCGCAGATACTTCACCTAAAGAAGAAAAAAATGTGCATCTCTTGGCACTCCATGTAGTGTCGAACTACGCAGACCTGAGCACTCTAGTCCGGGGGAACGTAGGCAACCTTAATTGGTCAGGTCAAAAAACACAAAAAAGTCAAAGGTTTGAATGTCAACCAAGACCTCCATCAAGCTACACACTTTTCCAAAAGCATTCCCCCACCACCACCTTGACCAAGTCAAACAACGGCGGCAACATCAAAGGACATCCGAAGGTCACTCAGCATCAAACGACTGACCCATGTCAACTTCCAAGCCAGGGGCTTGTCTTCGCCCTCATGCGCTTCAAAACAAAACAAAAAAAAGAGCTCGAGCAAAGTCTCTCAAAAAAATAAAAATATAATAAGCTCAAGCAGAAGCTACAAAAATGAGGTCAAGAGCCCGACGCCCACGAACAAGAGGCAAGGAAGCTACGGAAAAGACCGTCAAAATGACTTGTCAGGGGATCATCCAACCTCTCAGCCAAACACAAAAGCCCAAGCAAAAGGGATTGCCGTCAAGGCCCAGGCTGCTTCAGTCCGCAAATACAACAGAAAGGTCCAAAGATGGACGCCGCCAAGGCTCACAAAAGAAATAAAAAGCGAACAAGAGATCTTGCGTCTCGACAAAGCTTTAAAAGTAAATCACAAATCACTAACGATTACAACATTTCTTGATGAGTTCAAGCACGGTCTACTCTCAAGTTCACAACATGCTAAAAGACAGCTTAATACATTTAACAAATAATGTGTTTGCAATGCAATGAATGGATACCTAGGAGGCCATTCCGCGCCATCTGCGCTTGTCCCCTCGCCATTCTTCCCTTTCTTCCCTCGTCCCCGGCGAGTCTTCTTTCACTCCACGCGAGCCAACTATGCGTCCCTCAGTCCGAGATTAGGGGTCCTCCCCGTAGAGTCAGACAATCCAGCAGCTCTCAGGGCTTCATTCGCCCGTGCTTCGGCTCGGATCTCCTCCCTGCGAGTCTGCAAAAGAGGACCTCTCTCTGTCAGTCGGTCAACTCTGGTCTCGTAGTCAAACAAAGTGTCTCCCGTAACATCCTGAGGGTCAGAACAGGCTTCGGCACTCCTAAGGCAATAGCTACTACGGCAATCGGGCCCCAGAATCGCTTCACGCCTGCTCCCAAAGCCACTTGGGACTGCCCAACACGCTGCTCATACCAAGCCAGGTACTGGGTGGTCAATACAACACTCTCCCGACGTCTAAGGAGCACCACAGGAGGGAAAGCGAAATACTTCCATACCCTCAGAAAATACAAAAGAGCACCTGGAGCTGCCATACAAAGAGGAGCTACCTCCGCAGTGGCAAGGTCATCCCAGCCCAACAAAGGCTCCTGCTTCATCCCGAACTGCCGAGAAACAAGCGACGGAATATAGAAGGAGGACCAAGACAAACCTGGAACTCTGACAACATAGGAATCTTCCTGACAGGCCCTCATAGTCTCAATTCCCCAATGAGGAACCCACTAACGGATCTGATGCGTACCAAGCTGTGCCATCCATCTCTCCCAGGCGGATTGATCCATATCCAAAAAACACTTATCCCTTCCCAAAAGCAAAGGAGATCCGTACGGACCTCTTTGCATCTCATGTTTGTCTGTACGGACCTTGTTGCACCATGGTCCCACTTTCCCAGCAAACAGTACAACAACCACTGTTCCCAGTAGGACCTTGCTCCAAACTGCCCAAACTCTGGCCAAAGCCATTTTCGGCAAACATACACTACCCACAAACGCACTCCCAGCTCACGTGGCATGCACAAATAATAAAATAGCAACAATTCCTAGGATAATTCCCGGGAATCACATTACATCTTAAAATAAAATGCTTTTGCTATGCAAATACAAGTATTTTATTACAGGTACCCATAATGTCTGTTGCTAAACAAAAAATAAAGAAAAGAATATATGGAAAGAGGGAAAGCAAATGAGCCCTAATCCGACTCTTCATCATCATCATCATCACCAAGCGAGAAGTCAGGCACCCCGGCAAACTCGCCAGCCACACCCTCGTCATCAGAATACTGAACCCCCTCCTGGGGTGGGTACTTAAAATACTCTGAAGGGTCAAACCCGGCAAAAGGATCGAAGAAGGCAGGCTCCGACGAACTCTCTCCCGGTGCCTCCTGTGAAGGCCATAACTGGTGAAAGACCGGCTGCCTCTGGACTCCCGAAGATGTCCCAGCATCCATGCTATGCCGCCCCCGAGAGGATCCCTCCAACTGCTGCCCTGGCTCAGCCCTCGGCGGAGGAACGTCCACAGAATGCCTCGAGGGCATCGGCTCATACGCCGGCACACGCCGCGAAGACCGGCAAGACAGCTTCCCCGCCAACTTCTTTGCAAAGGACCGCATCGCCACATAACGACGGGTCAGCGTGTCGAAGGCTCTCCCCGGGACCTGCACAAGCAAACAGCCAAAGAAACGCTCAGCTAAAGAGATACAGGCATACAAAAAGAGAAAAATACAGAAAAGATGCCAAGATGGAAAAGAGTAAGCACACTTACTGGCGCATCCGGGTCAACCCGGTAGGCAGCAGGAGCCTGCTCAGGGACGGGTACCGACACCCTCCTCCTCGATGAATCCCCACGAACATATGTGAAATCCGGCCCAGGCACCGAAACCTCTGGGGGACCTGGCGGACCATCCTACCTCTCTCTCTCCAACACCTGTGGCATCCTCAACTTCCTCCTAACGAAGGCCCCATACTCCTCTCCATACAAAACAAACTCATCGGCACTCACGCCGCCTAGATATCTCTCAAACTCCAGCACGTCCATGTCACGGGAATCCATCATCCCAAAAGGCGAGTCTCTCGGAGCCAAGGGGAGCATACCCGGGCCATGCTGCCAAGACCCTCTCCCCCAAATACATGACATCGCAGGTCAGGCCCCGCTGTGATGAATGTGCCCCGCCGCGATTTTTCTTTTGAAAATCATTTAAAAAAAACGGGAGTCGCCACGCCATTTTTATTTTAAGGGCCAAAACTTTGAAAAATGCCCGAGATTAGATATTTGGGTTCGGAGGTCACGTTACACTCCGGGAAGAACGTTAGGGTTCACCCGGAATGCCTCGTAAAACGAGTCTTCCTAATTTGAAACCATTTGTGTGTGTGTGTGTTTATTTTTAGTTAAAATAAGTGCAAAATGAGAGAAATAAAAATTGAGAACTCTTTGTAAGACATTAAACAAGTCCCATGATTTTTTGTATGATTTTAGGGTTGAGTTTTGGTACTCAAAAGACTCCTTGAAGTTGAAAGTCAATTCTGCCAGAATGAAAAAGACAGTGGACACTTGATTTTAAAATGGATTTAAGGGTTTTAAAACTTCAGATTCTGAGGAAAGTCAGAGAAAGAAAGTTGTTCAAAACATCTTAAATAAAGTGACTGAAAAATATTTTTATGATTGGAGATGATTTGAGGGACCAAAAACTTCTGGAAATCACAGATGTGAAATCTGGATTTCCAGAGACTGCTAAACTGACTTTTGGAAAATAATTTGAAAAAGGGAGTTATTCTCACGCAAAAAATAAAGTAAAAATATTTCTGGAATCCTATGGATGTTGGATACAAAAAGTATTTTGTAGTAAACACCAAATTCCAAGTTTTTCTGTATCCAAAAAATTAGATAATGGACAGAGGTCTTAGAGAAAGGCTACTGGACAGCAACATTCTCAAGAAGGAAAATGTGATTTAAAGGGCGTTTGCATCCATGCTTTGTCCCCATTTCCTTAGGCTTTGATTAGTGATCACTAAACTTGTTTAGTGGTGATCTACTATATCAAGCCATCCTTAGGGTACATTAGAACTTAAAGCACTTCATTTGCTTGGGATGGGGGAGATTTAACTTGAAATCAAGATTTTATGTATGAAAATTGATCTTTAGGTTAAGAAAATGTTTTCAAGAAAGTAAAAACAATTTGGAAGGAATGTTGATCCTTATAGAAGATCATCCATGGAGATGAACTTCCATGGAGATCCTCTTGGATCTAGGGCAAGAACAAGTTACATCTTTGAAGTATGAGTTGCATGTATGGATGAGGGAGGTTTAAGGTAAGGAGAAGGAGGGTTTACCAATGGTGGTATCCTATCTTCTTTGTGTTTGTATTTGAGACTTGAATTTAGTGAGTGTTTGGTGAGTGGGATTTGGGAAAATGATTAAGAAAAAGGTGGCAATTCAAAGGAATTCCCACTGTTTTCTACAATATTTTCGCCAAGGTGCTGTGTGAGTGAGTTGTTCTTCATGGTTTTTCTGAGACTGAGGGGCTCTATTTATAGGCCTCTGAAAAATTCAAAGTCATCCGCGCGGACATATATGACAGCGTGCACTGTTCATTAAATGCTGCTGCAGGCTTTGGACAAAGGGAATATATTTTCAAAATAAGCAACCAGTTGTTGTTTTACAGATTTCTATTTTCAAATTTTTCTCTTTTGTGAGATTCTTTCCCTTGTTTAACTCTAAATAGCAATCCCCAACTTACCCTTGCTTTGTTAGAAAAGTTAGGTTTTGTTAGAAAAGTTAAGGTTTGGGTTAAGAATGTGAAGGCTTTCGTTAGTTTTCTAACGGAAATACTAACAACTCAAATTGGAGCACTTACAGTAGCCCCTCGGCGACGGCGCTTTCGAAGGAAGCGGGGTCGTCGATAAGAGTAAGGCTCCATATTTGACAAGGGGTGACCAAAGTGGTCAGATGGCTGGACCTGGTGATAGGCTACCTACGTATCCTTAAGAGGAATCAAGCCGGTCGTAGTTCGGGTCTTTGATGTTGACCCTGGAATGACTGTTTTAGGATGTCAACCTGATGAGCGAGTTACGCGATCGGTTCTTTGAAAGAAACTCTGCTGGGGATAGGACGTGACCATTTTGGTCGAGTGGCTAGAGTTGTATATCCGCACTGCTGGGGAAAGGAATGACCATTTTGGTCTGATGGCTAGAGTTGTATATCCGCTCTGCTGGGGAAAGGAATGACCATTTTGGTCTGATGGCTGAACCTAATGGTAGGCTACCTACGTATCCTTAAGAGGAATCAAGCCGGTCGTAGTTCGGGTCTTTGACCCTGGAGTGACTGTTTTAGGATGTCAACCTGGTAATGATGGCGTTTTAGGTGCCTCGGACCTTTAAGATGGCGTTTTAGGTGCCTCGAACCTTGAAGATGATGGCGTTTTAGGTGCCTCAAACCTTGATGATGGCGTTTTAGGTGCCTCGAACCTTGATGATGGCGTTTTAGGTGCCTCGAACCTTTGGTGATGGCGTTTTAGGTGCCTCGGACCTTTGGTGATGGCGTTTTAGGTGCCTCAGACCTTTGGTGATGATGGCATTTTAGGTGCCTCGATCCTTAAGGATGATGGCATTTTAGGTGCCTCGGACCTTGATGATGGCGTTTTAGGTGCCTCAGACCTTAAAGATTTGGGATTGATGGTCCTTTGGTGGACTTCATTTGAAGGGGGCCGGTCTTACGTTTGCTGCCGGGAAAGGGGATGACCGTTTTGGTCGAGTGGCTGGACCTATGGTAGGCTACCTACGTATCCTTAAGAGGAATCAAGCCAATCGTAGTTTGAAAACTGCTGGGAACGGGATTCCGTTAGCTTTCGTTGGGGAAATCGGACTTACGTTTTACTGCCGTTGATGATAATGAGGAAAGAAACGGGATTCCGTTATCTTTCGCTGGAGAAATCAGACTTACATTTTACTGTCGTTGATGATAATGAGGAAAGAAACGGGATTCCGTTAACTTTCGTTGGAGAAATCGGACTTACATTTTACTGCCGTTGATGATAATGAGGAAAGAAACGGGATTCCGTTAACTTTCGTTGGAGAAATCGGACTTACGTTTTACTGTCGTTGATGATAATGAGGAAAGAAACGGGATTCCGTTAGCTTTCGTTGGAGAAATCGGACTTACGTTTTACTGCCGTGAAGTTCTTTTGGAAGGGGACTAACCTAGGTAGACTTTGGTTATCCTCCGTTAAGTTTAGGACTAAACTGCAGAGTCCTGGAATTTTAAAGGGCAAAATAGTCTTTTGGCCCTTCATTCCTGTCCGCGCGGACAGGAACGTAACCCAGACTGGTTTTTTAAAAGGGCGCCTCCCTTCTTCTTCCTCTTCACAGTTTGTTCTGCAATTTACGAGAGAGAGAGAGAGATTCCGCCATTTTTGCCCAAGAAGCTTCGAAATCCTTCCGTTTTTTTTTGATTTTTCGAGCAATGGAATACGGGGAAGTTGCTATTCAAGGCCAAGGACGCGGCCCGATCGTGGAGAGGCGATTAGAGCTTGTGAGGATGAGGAGGCATTACTCACTTTCGCAATCGATTGCGGAGGAGCCATATCCCGATGCGTGGCAACATTGGTCCACTGATCCGAGTCTTCGCACGATATACTTCGAATTTCTTCATTTCCTTTGTCGATTTTCATTTGAAATTGATTTTTTGTGATTTTTTTTTTTTTTTGAATTCGAAAATTGTGCCTCTTTTGGCCTCGAAATTTGACTTTGATGATTTGCATGTTGTAATGAGTATATGGGTAATCAAAATATGCATTTTGTTTGAGAAAAGTATGGGCGATTTGCCATTTTTTTTTTTTGAAATATGAGATGACGAAAATTTGCCCGAATCCGGGACGGACTTCTTTTTTTGTTGCATGTAGGATTTTTGCAATGAGATAGGTTTTTATGAATGATATGAATGTATGCATGCATGTTTTATGATTTTTTGTGAAAAATGGGACGGATTTTTGCTTCCGTTGATTGAATGTATGAATGTGGAAAATTGTTTCTGTATGCTATTTCATGAAAAATGGGACGGAGTTTAGCTTCCGTTGACTCAATGTTATTGACATGTCTCTTTATGCATGAATGGATGATGAATGGTGATTGCTCAAAAATCTTTTCTTTTGTGCGAGAAAAATGGGGCTGAGTCCACTATATGCCGTTATGCTGCCGAATTTTTTCAAAACTTTATGTCTATGATGCATGTTTATGCTTTTAAATGCAAATGCAATTTTTCTCTCTTTATTTTTTTTGACATTTTTGTTTTTCTTTCAATTGCAGGGTGGAGATCATTTTGTGACGGAGCAGCTGAATAAGCTGAAGACTCGGGGATCAGTGGAGGCTGTGATCGGCCTGTGGGATCGACTTCCAGTCTTGGGCAGAGGAGATTTGATGAGTCCGAGACAAATCGTCATTGGGACTGGGTTGTATGAGTTAATCGAGTGTCTGAGGGGGTTGCTCATGTTCCCCAAGAGTAAGGGCCTTATTTTTGCTTTGGCGCAGCACTGGTGGGACGTGACCCACACATTCCATTTCTTCTGGGGCGAGGCTACGGTCACACCTTCCGATTATGCTGCGATCACGGGCCTGTCCTTTAAAGGACGGAGCATTGAGTGGAGAGATGGTTACAGTGACCGGGAGCTGCAGGATCTTCTAGGCTTTACCCCCATTCCAAAAAAGGGGATGGGGATGGAGTATGCTGTGGTCCACGAGAAGATCGTGGAGAGCATTGAGAGTTATGAGGCTGGGGACGAGAGAGTGGCTGCGGTGCAGATTGCTAGGGCTTTTCTGTGGTTCGCTTTTTCGAGCACACTTTTTGGACACGCCGAGGGGACGGCGGTATTTGCCCTGCTGCAGACGTTGACTGACGTGGAGATGGCTGGAGAGGTATCTTGGGGGGAGGCCGGGCTGGCAGAGCTATACTTTGCTCTAGACAGGTACAGCCGGAAGGCTGTCAGCTCCTTGACGTGCTTTGAGTTCCCTCTGGAGGTATAAGCTTCTGCTTTTTCTTTTCCTTAAGCACGCATTGTTTCTTTCCGCAATTAATTGATGTGATCTTTACCTTTTGCAGGTATGGTCTCTTGAGTTCTTTCATGTCACGATGTGGCGGCAGCCGGCGGAGCACATCGGGGCATATCCGGCTATGCTCTCCTGGACCAAGCATGCTCGGGAGAAGATAGGTTCCAGGGGGCGCACGACCCTCAAGTACAAGGATTGCCTGCCTCTGATGAGAGCTGAGACGGATGAGGGGATGAGGTTCTACCCCTGGGGCCGCTTCGAGGTGGAGCAGCTGAAGGGTGCGAAGAGGTGGACTGTGGAGCGGAGGATTTTGTGGGGTTTGACCTGTGATGCATATTACTTGGGGGAGAGAGTGACGCGCCAACATGGTGAGGGTGTGCCTCTGATGACACCGATGGAGCCTCATGCTGACATGATGCATCCGACTGAGAGCTCGGAGACCTGGGGCGACTATCGAGGTGGCCAGCACTTCTCGAGGTTTGTGGCGAGCGAGGATTATTCGCGATTTATCTTGAGGAGGCTGAGGATGCCTCATGTGCTAGAGAGAGAGGGGGAGGAGGTTGTGCAGTACCCTCGATCGGACTTTTCATATGTCCGGATGGGGTTAGATTGAGAGTGCAGATCCCTATCCCTGAGCGGGTTCCACGAGCTTTCCATCCTCGTCCGGATATGAAGGTACGACTTTTTACTACTTCTGTCTCCTTTTTTTTTTCATCAATCATTTCTGACGCTTTTGTTTCTGTACAGTTCCCGGCTGTGGTTGTGGAGAAGCTGACGAAGCAGGTGATTGGGGCCAAGAGGTTCCTTAGGAGGATGGTTACCTGTGGGGCTGCTCAGGGCAGAGCGAGACAGGCACAGCCGGCGCCTGTAGAGCGGGAGACTTCCCCTATTCCTTCCGAGCATTCTACCGAGACTCCTCTTTCTCCTCTCATAGATCTCGGCATGGAGCTGCCTCCGGACCACGTCATTCTCGGGGATTTGCATGGACAGGGACATGTTTGGCGCCACGGTGGATCATCTTCGCATGGCCAGGGATCCGATGCGTTCACGTTCGGATATGATTTCTTTGCGAATCTCGGCTTGCCTTATCGTGGCGTGCCGGTTGATCCAGGCGAGCCTCTCTCTGGAGATGAGGATGACGATCCCGAGCCCGAGATGTTCATGACTACTGAGGAGGCGGGCCCGAGTCGCAAGAGGGACCGGGGGAAAGCGCCAGCCACTGAGGATTCTGATTGATGATCTTTGATCGATTCTGGGATTGTACCTATTTTGACGGATATAGTTTATTTTTCATGCACACTTTCTTTTTTTTTGTTTTTGTAATGTAATGATCTAGGATTACTGTTACCTACTTTTTTTTATTATGCATGTGTATGTTGCATGAGCCCGGTTTTTTGGCAAGGGTGTGAATGTATGGTATATGAACTGTTTTGGACAGGTTTTGTGCAGGTTTTGAGCTGTGAAAAAGAATTTTGCTGGAGATCAATAGGATCTGCGCGGATTGGACTCGGAGGCATTCCTGTCCGCGCGAATTGGACTGGCTCCTGACAGGTTTCATTTATTTCGGTTGTTAGATCTGGTTTAGACCATAAATGTCGTTGAAACTCCATCTTCTCCAGTTCAAACTTACTGGAATTTCGGGGAAGAAGAAAGAAAAACCATGGAAATGACCAAAAATTCTCCAAAATTGTCCAAAGAAATCCAAATGTCATTTTTCAACAAATTCAAGGATTGGTCCCGGGAGATTATGCACGAGAGGAGGTCGTTTTTTTAAAGAAAGGTACAAGATAAAATGCTTGTGGTCTCTCAAAGAATTGGTTCCGGACTATGAGCTTTTGAGGGCCTCCGCTTCATTTTGGGATACAAGGAGGCACGTCTTTTGCTTTTCTTACAATGAAATGGTCCCGACTGTTGAAGAATTCTGAGCTTTGCTTGGTGGTCCCGAGGTGGAGGAGATTGTGATTCCTTTGCCCGGAGGAGCTTCTTTCGTTGACAAGTTGTGCAACCTTCTTCATCTTTCTCCGGAGGAAGCACAAGGTATGATCTGTGGTCCTGATCATTTTGACATTTCTGGTCTTCCTAATAGATTTAGGGGTTTAGGCTTGATTGATGATGCCTATTGGGATGCTTTTGCACTCTGCATGTTTGGTACCTTGTTTATGGTTTACTCTTTTGGGATTTGTCATCGGGCTTTGCTGGATGTGGTTGTACACTGCCGTTTGGGCCGGGATGTTGTGCCCTTGATCCTGGGAGAGACCCTTCATGCTCTTGATAGGTTGGCTACTGGGAGGCGGTATATGCACGGGGGCAGCCCGTTTCTTTTGACTATGTGGCTGATGGAGCGCCTGGGGGTCCTCCGCGAAACTTCTGATGCGGTCAAACCTTGGACTTTTGCTAGGAGAGGGGTCACTGTGGATTTTGATTATCAGGGCTCATGGGAGTATTGGATGGCTTGTCGCCAGACTACGGATATCAGATGTTTGGTACCTCATTGGGGGGTAGAGACTCGGAGAGTGCTTCAGGATGGTTCTCATGTGATTATGCTTCCGGGGCTTTCTCAGTCCAGTTTTTATATTCCAGCTCTGGTTCGACGGCAGTTTGGCTTGGAGCAGACTCCTTGGGAGGGTTTTGAGGACATAGCCACCAGGGTGGTGGCTTCTGCTTCGATGGATGATCCTTCAGTATTCCCATTTCTTTCCCGAGCATGGAGGTATGACGTCTTTCCTCCTAGGGTTATCCTCAGGCGCCCGGGGCATGTATTTTTGACCACTTGGTACTTGGATTGGTACGAGAGGCATTTGGGGGAGATTCATGTGGCTATTTTGAAACAGCGTGAGGCCATTGTTGGGGCGGAGGACATGACAGTCTCAGAGAGGAGGAGAGCTGAGGCGAGGGCCAACCCTCATGATAGGAGCGGAGATGCCGTGACTGACTACGAGTCTTATGTTAAGAGACAGGAGGGGCGGATTCCTATGTTACCGGCTCGACTGCAGGAGATGAGAGACGAGGCTAGGGCTACTAAGGCCCCGACGTACGCCGGTTTGATAGATCCCGTCCCTACACCCGAGCTTGGTAGGAGGAAGATCGACATTTTTTCTCGTGCAGAGGAAGAAGACCCGAAGAGGAGGAAAGAAGAGGGAGAAGCCGACGAGTGGCTTGGAGTGACTTTGAGGTTTCCGAGTATCCCTTTCTTGTCGTAGCAGACACATTAGTTATTATGAATCTTAGTTTCTTTTAGCAGGTTGTAAGTCGTAGGAGTGAACCGAGCTTAGACTCATCAAAAAGTTTTTAACTGTAATGAATATGTGAATTGCTTCAGAGTTTTTCGAAACGCCTTCATGGCTTGAACAAAGTATGACTTTTATTTTTGTTTTAGACCGAACCGTTTCCGGCTGCCTACGTTCCCTTGGACTAAAGGGCTCAGGTCTCCGTAGTTCGACCCGGTTAATTTGTTTTTGTGTTTTTTTTTTCTTGTTGTTTTTTTTTTGTGCAACCCTGTTTTTTACCTAGGCCGCCCTTTTGGGTTTTCAACCTAGTTGGGTATTACTCTTTTAGCACTTTTTTTTTGTTTTTTTTCTTATTTTGTTTTTTTTTTGGTGCAACCCTGTTTTTTACCTAGGCCGCCCTTTTCGGGTTTTCAACCTAGTTGGGTATTACACTTTTAGCACTCTTTTTTTTGTTTTTTTTGACTCAGTGTTTTATGCGTAGTATCTGCGCAACTTATCGCCATTCACTGGGTGTACAAAAGGATTTCCGTCGAGGTCTGCAAGTTGCATGGCCCCTCCGGAGAAGATCTTCTGAACAACATATGGCCCGACCTGCATGTGCTCCCATTTGCCAAGCGGGTTGATGCGAACGGGCTTCTCTTTCAAAACGAGGTCACCTTCCCCGATCTCCCGATGTTTTACTTTCTTATCGAAGGCTCGCCATCCTTCCTTGGTAAGCTCGGATATGTTCCATGGCTCTCAATCGGCGTTCATCTAGCAGGCCAATTCATCATGGCGACTCGGGAGCCATTCGACCTCGTTGATCCGACTTTCCAACAAGCATTCTGAGTGAGGGATTTCTAGCTCGATTGGGAGTACGACTTCCATTCCGTAGGTAAGAGCAAACGGTGTTTCCTGCCGCCGCCCCGACGGATGTTCTGTATCCCCAGAGAGCAAGGTGAAGCTTGTCGCCAATCTCTCGCCTCGGACAGCCATTTTCCGAATGATGTTTTCCAAAGTCTTGTTTGCCGCTTCAACGGCTCACGTTAGTTTGGGGCCTATAGGAGATGACTTGTGACGGGTTATTCTGAATTCCGCTAGCACTCGTCGCATTCCCTTCAAAGTGGGATCCATTATCTGAGATGATTTCGGCCGACAACCCGTATCTGCATATGATGTTCTCTTTGGCTTCCGGGTCGAGCGGTATCCAGGCATGTCTTTATAGGATCGCGCAAACACGTCCACGAATTCTCAGGGCATCTTTTCAGTCCCTTCAAAGAAACTACCAATCTGCGTCTCTTTAGGCTCTTCTGCAGTTCCCAGATTCACACTTGTCAAAACCTTTTCGGCAGCTTGGGCTAGATTTTCCTCTTTCCGAACAACCTGCTTAAAGATTTCTTTAATATATTGTTCATTTAATGTGTTTGCTTCTTTATCTAGTGAATCATTATTAACTGTTTTTTTTAAGTTATTAGTTATTTCATCATTAGTTAAAGTGGCAATCAATGGATACTCAGAAAGGTTCATCATTTCATTGAGAATGAAAGGGAATACAGCGTTTGCTACAACCTCGTAGTCTTCAAGCTTTGTGATTATTTCCTCCCTGGTCGCGGATGGGCCTGAGAGAGTTTCCCAATTCTTCAATGGCATTGATGTTAGGGGCCTCATGACTCGGGATTTGCGCTGTTCTCCTTTCTCAATCATTGCTATCATCTCTTTGACTGAACCGAAATCAATCAGGTCTGGCACCTGAACCTCTTCTCCGAATAACTGCTGCATAATCGGACCATCCCAATCATCTGAAAAGACTTATGTGGCTTTGGCTTTCGGCATTGTCAGCTCGAACTCAGGCTTTGGGCCTTCTTGGACAGTTGGGACCACAGTGGCAAGCTTCTCGAACTGGTCTACTAGGCTTGGAACGCCTTTGAAAGTGTACTTGCTCTCCATGGTAGTGGTAGCCCTGTGTATCTTGGGTAGATCCAAAACAGTCTACGAACCGGATTTGCCTTGGTTCCTCCGAGCTTGTTAAGGTCATGTCAGAACTTCATCCATCCGTCTCGCCGGAGTAGGCTCTTTGACGGGGCGCGCCTGTGTGTAGGACCTTTTACAAAGTAGTCATCCAAATGAGGACCGAAAGGGAGAGGTTTAGGGCCGTTGATCGGGACCCTTCCCGTGGCGGCTTCTCCTTTTCGGGCAATTTCCTTTTCGTTCCTAATGTCTACCGAGGTGGCCTCATATCCCATGTCGTTGCGAGTTTTCTGTCCTTTTACCTCAATACCTTTGTGAGTTCCTTGCTGATGCCTCCCTGCACCGAGACCGGGCAGTAGCTCATTCTTCTCATCATCTTCAAGACTGGAGGGATCTTATCCCGAGTGATCGTCGCATCTATGTTACAAACTTGGGCTTTGGGAGGCTCGACCGTGAAGCCCGTTAGCATGAGACCTTCCTCGTCATGTTTGATCTCCGTAATAGGTATCCCACCCGTATCGTTGCCCTCCAAAGTGACTAGGTCTCCATAAATGGTTGTCAAATCCCCATCCGAGACAAACTTCACACACCGATGGAGGCTCGAGGAAACCCCTTTAACTTGATGCGCCTAAGGTCTTCCAAACAGGCATTAAGGTGATCGGGATGTCGATAACCCGGAATTCCACAGTATCATCTTTTTGCCAAACCAGAGGGCCAAAGTAGCAACCCCAAGTACCGTGCGGGATGTAGAGTCATAAGCTTTGATCGCGAGGGAGGAAGGCTTTAAATCTGGATTTGATGTCGAGCAGACTCATGATCTTAGCGGGAGGATATTCATCCCGGACCCATTGTCAACCAAAACTCGGGAAGACGCCGTTCATCCAGTGGACCGTGATGAAGAGGGGCTCGTTATGATCGACTCCGAACCGAGGGAGATCGAGGTCTCGTGAAAGTGATTATATTCCCATAGTGAATATTCCCAATCAACCGCACCACATCATCGGAGTAGCATCAACGGGGACTAGCGTGCGGGCTAGGCTTTCTTCCAAACTTTAGCTTGTGGGGGTACGATGAGGTAAGCGGGGACCACAAAGAGATGTTGGCCTGAGTTTGTTTCACTGGTGAGCACGGGATCCTCCTTCTCGAGGTCAGGAGTTTCGGCTGTCTTGGCATAGGGGAGACGGTCTTCCCTTGGTGCTTGATCTGCTACCTTCTTATCTGTCTTGGTGTTTCCCTGGTAGATCTGCTCGGATCGGGTCAACAGGTTAACTTCCTCATTAGTCGCTTCTTGACTAGATTTCTTCAATGCTGCCAAGGTCAACGGGGGAGCCTTTTTGGCTACCGGCCACTGGTTCTGATGGAGTCTAGCAACGGTGAGGGGCTGAGCTTGAGCTGTACTGGCTCCTTCCTGGGCAGCTTTTAAAACTGCTCCCTATGTCACAGGCTTTTGAACCTGGGATTGTGTTACTGTCCCCTGGATGGCCCACAGAGCTAGGGCTCCTCTGATTTGCCTTCATAGCCTACCTTGTCCATAGTTATCATACAACAGGAATTGCTATTCTCAAGGCTCGGCGGCTTTTCGATTTCATCTCCGGTATAGTGCAGCCACTCTGGTTCCTTTCTGTAATACTCAGAGCTGGAGACGATTATAGCATTCTGCATGGGAGGAGCATCGGGTATCATGCCGGTTTCGAGGACTTCTCTGAGAGCTGAAATACATTCGGGGAAGGTGACCTCTTCTTGGGTAACCCTGACAAGGATTGTTACTTTGTTTCGGGGCGGATTTGATCTGACCATGGTACTTTCTCATTGGGGAGGATGGGAGTCAGTTTCCCTCTCTCTAACAGATCTTCAACTATCCTCTTGGATCAAGTGTCTGAAAACCCTTTCCCCAAAGCATGGTAGGCAGTGTTGAACTCTATGACATCCACGTGTTCAGCCCCAGGAAAATTCATGGCTTTCATGTCTTCGATTTCATAATCGTCTTCCGAAGTTTCCTCAATCTTATGGCTATCAGCCTCCATCTCATCATACATCTTCTTTCTTTTGCCCTTGCAAGCAGGGCAACCACAAGTAAAGGATAGACAACGCTCCCCTTCATAGTTTGACGTAATGTGCCTCTGTGAGATCTGGGTCCAAATGAGGAGTACCCGGGGTCCACTGTCGGGTACATGAGCAATTAAGAAAGCGTCATGTGGGTCCATGGGTATGAAGGCGACTGGGGAGACACTTAGATCAATAACCCTTTTTAGTGACTCCATGCACTTGGTGTGTTCAAGCGGCTCGACAGTGACCCTTATAGTTGTGATGCCGTCTGTTTTAGGGAAGGAAGAAAAGGAACCGATGACGTTTACGAATTCATCGTCTTCGGGTTGCTGAAAACCTCCCTTTTCAACCAGTACTTCAATGAACCTTCTCCATTCGCCTGCTAGGTCCTTGTAGGGAACATTGTGCTCTAGGATTTTGGATATGTATGGATATGTAAGTGGGCTTTGTTGTCCTTCATCCTCTGAGGTATCCGGGCACTGACCACAAGTGCATCTTACGAGGAGTACTTCGTGGGGGTCCGTCCCCATCGGTATCTGACCCACATTTTCTGGCGATCCTTCATCGTCGCTTGCTGATAACCAACCATTGTGTCCGGCTCCCATGATGTCATTTCCGGCATGATTGTTCCAGATTGATTCCGGATCTTGGGCCTCAGTTGACTCCTCACTTTCGTCGTCATCATCATCACTGTCATTACTGTCATCAGAATCATCTTCCCATTACTCTTTTGGGATTTCGGGTGAGAGAGCGCCGGTCAAATCTGTTAGGGGAGGACGGGTGCGTGCAGCCGCAGAAATTGTCATATGCCCCCATTGCCGGAAGCGGCAATTGCGACTCCACTTCTCCTCCCAGAAACTGTGGGGAAGAGTGAGAGGGGGAGGCACGTACTTGACTCCAGGAAGGATATAGAAGCAATCCTCCTCCTATGATTATTCATTTTCACTGTCCTCGGGATCGTATTCGGCTTCTCCCAAAACCATCTTGCAGAAGTGCACTAACTCCAGGTGTTCTTCGGCCTCTTTGCTGATAAGCCCCAATACAGGCGCCCATCTGAAGCTTTCTTGCTCAATCTTCCTTGACTGCTCTAACCATCTCGTGTAAATGGTTTTCTCATGATTTGACTGGAACAGCCCCAATTCTTCAGCATCGGCTTTCCCTTCCTCCGAGAAATAGCGAGCCTCATAGTCTTACAAGAAATTTCTAACATGAGACCAAGGAGGGTTGGTTTGTTCACCATCCTCAAGGCTGAGGGGGAATCCAAATTCAGGATCCTCGACAAGGTTGGCCATGGGTATTTGGAGATCTTCGTCAGTTTCCGCATCCTCCTGGACATGCGAAGGTTCTCCGGCTTCAATCATGTTCACCTGGTTTTGATTTCTCGGAAAGGGATTTTTTACTGTATTAGGCCCCTCGGGGCCTTCCAACTTCCCTTGCTCTATCAATCCTTGGATTGCCTTTTTCAGAGTAAAGCAGTTATCTGTTAGATGTCCGTGGGCCTGATGAAAAGCGCAGAACTTAGAAGTATCCACGGGAGCATTCGGATTTCTGGGTTGGAAATTTTCCAAAGGCCGCAGCAAGCCTTCTTTCACCAATCCTCTAAAGATGTCATTCAGAGGCATTCCAAAGCTTTCGAGGTTTATGACCCGAGGCTTGGGCTCAGCTGGTTTCCTAGGAGCAAAAGGAGCTGCATTATTACATTCCTGCCCTGCGTAGTTGATCATCTCTTTACCTTTAGCAGGAGCCGAAACCGTGTTGGAGGGAGGAGCTCTGTATCTGTAAGCAGGTGCAGCAGCCGACTGTTGATTGTAAGCCTTTTCAAACTTAGCTGCGGAGTTAACCATGGCCCGTAAGTCTGAGTATGGGAAATGACTGAGGTAGGTTCTCAGATGTGACTTCAGGCATGACTGGAAGATGTCCAACTGTTCCTCTTCAGAAGGAGGGATGGCCATCTCACTGAGTTTCAGATTCCACCGCTTGTAGAAATCCCCAACATTCTCGTCGAGACGCTGCACGGTTGTCTGCAAGTCAACTCTATTTGTTTCCCATTCCAAATTAGCTTTGTACTTCTCTGTAAAGGCACTGGTGATCTGATCCCATGTAGCCCTGGCCTCGGGTTTTAAGCGGAAGAACCATTTTAGAGCACTGGATTTCAAGGAGAGACTGAAATAGTCAGCCAACTGCTGATTGGTGCATCCTTTGGCCTTCATTGCCAAGGTATATGTGTCCAGATGAGTTTTCGGGAATGCAGTCCCATCAAACAGGTCCAGATTAGGCATCACGAACTTGTGGGGCAAGGGAACAATGGAGTCCGGGTCCGTAGGCCGGAAGGCAGACTTTTTAGCGGTCAATTCAGCAATCTGCGCTTTCATTTCCTTGTGTTGTTCCATGAACCAGGCCAGATGAGGGTCTTGTGGTGGAGCCATGTCATTCAGACTAGTGACTGAGCTAGAGTGAGGAGCTACCACTGGCGGCAGACTGGTGGAGGGAATGGCCGATCCGGGGACATAGGTAAAAACCTGTCCTTGGCTCGAATTACCCTGGGGAGCGTGAGTAGGAGCCTGGGCATAGGGATAGAACCTTGTGGCTTGTTGACTTTCAACCGGCAGAGTGGGCGAAGGCAGGCCTGATGTAGCGGGTAGCTTGGTTTTCCAAGCCGAGATTCATAGGTAGGCATAGGTGCGGGCATTGTCCCTGGTTGTTGAACTGTATGCCAGGCTGTGGTGAGGGTGTGTAGCCGAGAGGGTATTGCGGTCCGAGGGATTCTGATGAAACTGGATTAGGGGCTTGGTGGCCCATTGGTCCCTGAGTGAGAAATGGGTTTGTAGAAGCTGTGCTAGGAGCAACAGACCGGCATCATTCTCGAGGATGGGCTCGACCGCTGTCCCGAACCAAACCGTGGTGGCATCCCAAAGCTGTTCTTTGCGGTACTACAGGCTAGCATTGTGAAGGTCCGACTTGGTCATTTCCGAACTGAGACGGGATTCCAATTTGCGGTGGCATCCCGAGATATCCCCAACCGTGAGAAGACCTTCCTTACTGATTTTGTCCCCACCGAGGAACCGCGAACCGGTTCGCCTGCTAGCCGCATGGATCCCGGTAGTGTGTAGGCCGGGGGAGCCGGGCTGACCCGAAGATCGAGGAGCATGGGTTCTGGTAGTAGTACCATAGGAGGTGGGTGGTGGCATCCTGGAGTAATCAGGGCGACTGAGAGTGGGATTGGGGTCCTCTTCTTCTTCCACGGTGAAGGTGCCATCGGGATTGAGACTGGCGGCCAAACCATGGCTCCTGATGGCTTCCATAAGGCTATTAATCTGTGCTTCCTGTCGCAATCTCATCTGTTCTGCTAACTGATTCCACTGCTGTTCTGTTTGAGGGGTCCCGGGAGGCGGAGTGATGTTGTCCCCATCATTACCGGCTGATGCAGACATTCTGAAACCCGGAGTCGGAACAAATGGTGAAGCTGACGATGCGCTTGACTCTTCCCAACTGATCAAACGGTGACCCGGCGCCCGAAACCAAGCTTTGTGAGGAGCAATGGTGGGAAAGACACGAGGGTTCAGATATTTGGGAGTGAAGGAGGGTAGGTGTTTGGGCTTAGGGCTCATGCAACATGCAGTTATTTGTTCTTGTTTACTTAAAACGTATTTTATTAAACCTAAGCGGTTGGAAAAGATTGCTCTTCTTTTTCGCAAACTACTCTGATTCCTGGATCAGTGGGCCCCATCACTACGCCTGCGGACCCTCAACCTGTAACCTCGAACAAGGGTTCCGTAGGGCAAGCAGGTCCCACCGACCGAAAAGAAAAACGATCCTAAAGTCTGGCGGGTAATCTAGTCTTAACGAGCATTCGATGTAAATTACGGACAATGCTGACGTCAAAGGTCAAGATCATGTCCAGAGGGCTCGACGAAAATTCGGCATGGCTCGGACTGATAAACGTCCATAATTGATCTTGACCCGTCGTTACTTAGGCCGTAATTAGACATGGAATAATCATTAATCCTTGATGACTCAGTGTCATGCCGGGAGTCGGTGCATAAGTTGTGCCAGTCAAAGTCAAGGCGCCAGTCAATATCTGGTCAAAGTTCGCGGTGGAAAACCGGCATGACTTCGACTGATTAAGGGTCCCCGAAAGATATTGACTTGGTATGCCGACTAAGGCTTGACAGGAAAGGTGTATACACAGACCGGGCATGACACGGACCAGACTAAAAACCAACCGGGTCTCGGACAAAGTGTGTCACGGACAAGTGCATGGTCGACACGAGGCTCCAAGGGATGTTTGGGTAGTCCCGTGCTCACACCGAGAGGCGTAATAAGGCCAAACGGGCTGCTACTGGGATTTCCCCGGGTTAAGGACGTAGTGTGCAGTGTAAGGCCAAGTGCGCGTAGTGTGCAAGCAGTATATTTTCTTTTTCTGAGTAAAATAGAAATTTTCATATGTGTCTTAAAGAGGATGATGCATGCAAAAAATGATTTTTTTTTTGAAATTTTTGTTTTTTGAAAATCTTTTTTTTTTTTGAATTTTTTTTTTTTGAATTTTTGATTTTTTTTTTGAATTTTTTTTTTTAAAGCAAATGAACACATAAGCACATAGGCACAAAAATTCAAACAGTTAAGAAAATGATTCCGACAGTCAAGATACCGATTCTTCCGGGACAATCAAAAAAACACGAAATGTGCAAAACAAACACACACACACAATACAAATGGTTTCAAATGCCGGGACGAAAGTTTGACCCACAAAATTTTTTCTTTTTTTTTTGAAAACAATGATACTGGTACGTGGCTTTGTTAGACCATAATTTATCCCAAGCCCCGGGTTAGGGAGCGGTACAGGAAACTTAATGGTTTCCACCTATATACCAAATACCATTTTTTTTATTTATTTTTTTTAAAAAAAGATAAAGCCTATTTATTCCCCAGCGGAGTCGCCACTGTGATGAATGTGCCCCGCCGCGATTTTTCTTTTGAAAATCATTTAAAAAAAAACGGGAGTCGCCACGCCATTTTTATTTTAAGGGCCAAAACTTTGAAAAATGCCCGAGATTAGAGATTTGGGTTCGGAGGTCACGTTACACTCCGGGAAGAACGTTAGGGTTCACCCGGAATGCCTCGTAAAACGAGTCTTCCTAATTTGAAACCATTTATGTGTGTGTGTTTATTTTTAGTTAAAATAAGTGCAAAATGAGAGAACTAAAAATTTAGAACTCTTTGTAAGACATTAAACAAGTCCCATGATTTTTGGTATGATTTTAGGGTTGAGTTTTGGTACTCAAAAGGCTCCTTGAAGTTGAAAGTCAATTCTGCCAGAATGAAAAAGACAGTGGACACTTGATTTTAAAATAGATTTAAGGGTTTTAAAACTTCAGAATATGAGGAAAGTCAGAGAATGAAAGTTGTTCAAAACATCTTAAATAAGATGACTACAAAATATTTTTATGATTGGAGATTATTTGAGGGACAAAAACCTTCTGGAAATCACAGATGTGAAATCTGGATTTCCAGAGACTGCTAAACTGACTTTTGGAAAATAATTTGAAAAATGGAGTTATACTCACACAAAAAATAAAGTAAAAATATTTATGGAATTATATGGATGTTGGCTACAAAAAGTATTTTATAGTCAACACCAAATTCCAAGTTTTTCTGTGTCAAAAAAATTAGACAATGGACAGAGGTCTTAGAGAAAGGCTACTGGACAGCAACA
The DNA here is from genome assembly GCA_022495995.1 of Adenophora triphylla var. japonica. Classification (NCBI taxonomy): domain Eukaryota; kingdom Viridiplantae; phylum Streptophyta; class Magnoliopsida; order Asterales; family Campanulaceae; genus Adenophora; species Adenophora triphylla. The sequence goes on from JAFEMH010003349.1 coordinate 61,101, forward strand.
TTCTCAAGAAGGAAAATGTGATTTAAAGGGGGTTTGCATCCATGCTTTGTCCCCATTTCCTTAGGCTTTGATTAGTGATCACTAAACTTGTTTAGTGGTGATCTACTATATCAAGTCATCCTTATGGTACATTAGGACTTAAAGCACTTCATTTGCTTGGGATGGGGGAGATTTAACTTGAAATCAAGATTTTATGTATGAAAATTGATCTTTAGGTTAAGAAAATGTTTTCAAGAAAGTAAAAACAATTTGGAAGGAATGTTGATCCTTATAGAAGATCATCCATGGAGATGAACTTCCATGGAGATCCTCTTGGATCTAGGGCAAGAACAAGTTACATCTTTGAAGTATGAGATGCATGCATGGATGAGGGAGGTTTAAGGTAAGGAGAAGAAGGGTTTACCAAATGATGGTATTCTATCTTCTTTGTGTTTTTGTTTGAGACTTGAATTTAGTGAGTGTTTGGTGAGTGAGATTTGAGAAAATGATTAAGAAAAAGGTGGCAATTCAAAGAAATTCCCACTATTTTCTACAATATTTTCGCCAAGGTGTTGTGTGAGTGAGTTGTTCTTCATGGTTTTTCTGAGACTGAGGGGCTCTATTTATAGGCCTCTGAAAAATTCAAAGTCATCCGCGCGAACATATATGACAGCGTGCACTGTTCATTAAATGCTGCTGCAGGCTTTGGACAAAGGGAATATATTTTCAAAATAAGCAACCAGTTGTTGTTTTACAGATTTCTATTTTCAAATTTTTCTCTTTTGTGAGATTCTTTCCCTTGTTTAACTCTAAATAGCAATCCCCAACTTACCCTTGCTTTGTTAGAAAAGTTAGGTTTTGTTAGAAAAGTTAAGGTTTGGGTTAAGAATGTGAAGGCTTTCGTTAGTTTTCTAATGGAAATACTAACAACTCAAATTGGAGCACTTACACCCGCAGCATCTTCCTCTGCGCCGTCACCACGGGAGCACCCTCGAACTCGTCAGCCCCATACCGAGCCCAGGGGTACAGATCAAACTCCACCGGGCTATCTCTCCCCAGGTGCTCCTGCACATCCCCGTAGGCGATGGTGATCTTCCCCTTACTCGTCCTTCTACTCCTCAACGGGCGGTCCCAGCCCAACATAGCAGGATAGGCCGCTATGGCCTCAGCGTCTCGATCCCACGGGAAGCACTGGAAGATCTCATAGAACCACACCTGCGACAAAAGCAGAAAAGGCTCAGTGCAAAAGAAAACGGAGAAATGACAAATTGCTAAATCAAAAACAGCAATAAACTCATAACTCTAAAACAAAATCAAAGCAGCCCAAAGAACTGGCCACGCCCTGGCTAAACCGGTCCAAAGAGAAATAAAGATCAGCCAGGCCAGCCTCGCCCCAAGCTATCTCGCAAACCCTCTCCAAATCAACCAGACTCTCCAGCAGAGCAAAAGGAGCCGCAGTCGCGTGATTCGAGAACAGAGTCTCGGAGAGGGCAAACCACAGGAAGGAGCGTGCCAGCTACTCCGCCGTCACCAGGCCGGTACCACGGCGATAATCCCCAATACTGGCCGTAATCTGCATCTCTACGTCGCTGTACAGCATGCCCAGGCCCCTGCGAGGAAAAGGCGCAAAGCCCAACAACTCAGCCAGTACTCCATCAGATATCCTGTCCCTCTACCGCACTGGTCATCCTTTGAAGGAAAGCCCAGTAATAGCTGCAAAGTCGGTGGGAGTCACCGTCACCTCGCCCCAGCTCAAATGGAAGGTGTGGGTGGTATCCCACCAATACTCAGATAAGCCCAGGAAGATACTCTTGTTCTTTCTCGTATCAGAGATCCCGGCCAAGTTCTCCACGAACGCGCCCAAGCCGGAAGCAAAGACTAGCCTCTTAGGGCTCGGCCTGCCCTCCCTAGAGATGGCAACTGCTGCCACAACTCCACTACTGCCTCGAGTGACCCTCGAGACTTCATCTTTTTGGCTTTCCCAGACAAAAGCCCCTCATCCTGCAGGTAAACACAGCAAAGGTACGTCAGTCACAGTACATAATGCAAAATACCAAAAGGAAATCAAAGCATGAAAAAAAAGAGGTCCGTCCCAACACGGCACGCATTGCATACAATTTTCACATGTAACCCGTCACAAAACACGACATGCATTGCACATAATTTTCCCCATGCAGTCCATCACAAAACACGGCACACACTGTACAAATTTTCTCAACAGAGGGATTAAGCCCTACACGACACATTTTCAAAAATAACCCGTCACAAAACACGGCACACATTGCACATAAACTCCCCACAAAGTCCGTCACCAAAAACACGGCACACACTACATGACACATTTTCAAAAGAAAAGTCCGTCCCTACATGACACATACTTTCAGACAAAATCCGTCACAAAACACGGCACATGTCACAATTTTCACAAAATTTGTCCCTACATGGCAATTTTCTCACAATGTGCACACAGAAATAGCATAAGGTACAAAACACCAAAGCATGCATTTCAAAGAGAGGCTCTCTATTTTTACAAATAAGAGCTAATCTACTCATTCTTGCACAAAATTCACATACCCACAATTTTTACATGCTCAATTTCAACAATTCATCGCGAATTTCACAAAAAGCATGGCAAACAACGAAAACCCCAAATATGCGAAAAACTAAAACCTAGTTCTAGCATACAACAATTCAAGCAAGGAATCAAGACGAAATTGATTTCTTACCTCTCCGACGTTCCTAGCTCGCCTATTATGCACCTCCGGATTCGGATACAACACATCCGGGTTCCTCGACAAAGGCACGAAGGAAGTGCAATTCCTTTGTAGTTCCGCCCTTTGCTCGATCGCCTCTTGGCTCCGTTGACGAAGACCTCTCCTTGCTCTTTCCGCCATTGACAAGCAATTCAAGCTAAATTATGGAGAATTTTCTAAGCAATTTGGGACAAAAATGGAGTTTTCTCTCCCTCTCTCTCGGTGGTTCACGAACTGGAAGAAGGAAATGAAGGGTGGCCTCGGTTATGCAAGCCGGTCAAAACCTGGGAACTGTAAAAATCAACATTGGTCCGTACGGACCTCTTTGCAGAGGGAGATGATCCGTACGGACCTCTTTACAACATAAGGCCAAATTACTCCTTTGCCCTTATAATCTTTGCCCCTGGCTGTCCAAAGGCCTATTTCAGCAGATTCAATGCAGTTTGGTCCTTAACCCAACAAAACCAACCCCTGCCGTCATCGTAAGTCCGGATTTTGCCCACCAAACGGCAACACAAACACCGGCCATCATCGTAAGCCCGGACCTCGCCCACAAAACGGTAAAACAAGCGCAAAAGGAGCCAGCACCTCCAAGCACAAATCCCAAGGCACGAAATGCCTCCAAAATGCCAAACGGTGAATCAACCATCGGCCATCAAAGTAAGCCCGAAGTCACCTTATCCGCGGACAAAGCCCCTACGAGGCCACATATCCCCAGCAGATGAACACTGGCAGTCATCGTAAGTCCAACCTTTCCCCCAGTGGACAAAACACGAGGCATTCACGCCTCTCACAATCAAATCACAAAGCAGCCACGCCTCCACAACCGCAGTCAGAAGACGAATCAAGTCCTCACGCACGACACAACCGCAGTCAGAAGACGAATCAAGTCCTCATGCACGACCCAATCGCAGCCAGAAGACTAGTCACGTCCTCATCAATATCCGTAGCCCGGAAGGCTTTAAATCACTCGGTCCGGGAGACTGCATAAATTAGCCACATCACTATCCGTAGCCCGGAAGGCTTTAAATCACTCGGTCCGGAAGATCGTATAAACCTCCCAAATCACTTTCCGTAGCCCGGAAGGCTTTAAACCACCCAATTTGGAAAATCGTAAAATCTCCATCCCAGGACGCCTCCACGTCCTTACCATCGACCTATACGATCACCCAGGACGCCTCCACATCCTTACCATCGACCTATACGGTCACCCAGGACGCCTCCACATCCTTACCATCGACCTATACGGTTACCCAGGATGCCTCCACGTCCTTACCATCGACCTATACGGTCACCCAGGACGCCTCCACGTCCTTACCATCGACCTATATGGTCACCCAGGATGCCTCCACGTCCTTACCATCGACCTATACGGTCACCCAGGATGCCTCCACATCCTTACCACCGACCTATACGGTCACCCAGGACGCCTCCACGTTCTTACCATCGACCTATACGGTCACCCAGGACGCCTCCACGTCCTTACCATTGACCTATACGGTCACCCAGGACGCCTCCACGTCCTTAACACCGACCTATACGGTCACCCAGGACGCCTCCACGTCCTTACCACCGACCTATACGGTCACTCAGGACGCCACCACGTCCTCACAGCCGACCCTCACGGCCACCCACAGGATACCATTACGTCCACACACAGAGTTTCAGTCAGAGGACATCTCACGTCCTCATACACAACAACACTCACCCCACACACGAACTACGATCAGGCTTGATTCCCGCTAGGGATACGTAAGAATCTTATCACAGGGTCCAGCCAACTGACCTAGACCGTCACACAACAGGACACCGCCATGTCCTCACGCACCGACCTACGCGATCACTTCCTCTCCCAGCACGCGATCCAGATCAGGACCCTTATCTTATCGACGACCCCACTTCCTCCGTAAGTGACATCGACGAGGGGCTTCTGTAAGTACCCCAATCTGGATCACCCTCTTCCGAACACACGGGAAACACCGCAGACTCACACAAACGCAGTCTCGAAGACCCGTGACACTCAAAAACCTCAAAACTCCCAACCAAACTAAAGGAGGGACCTTTCTGGGACAAAAAAGGGCAAAAGGACCTCAGAGGAATTTTTCATAAATTGGAAAAGCAATGTTGGTCCGTACGGACCTCTTTGTTGCCATGATTACTGAATCCTCTTAAAGTCCAAAATATTTCCTAAAATCCCGGAAGTAATAATTACTCAGCTACATGGGGGGTCCGTACGGACCTTATTGCATGCAGGTTGGTCCGTACGGACCTTCTTGTTACCAGACATCATCATGGCTGAATCTTCTTAAAGTCCACATATTCCCTCAAATCGAGGAAAACCAAAAACTTGGATTAGCTGGAAGGTCCGTACGAACCTTCTTGCACAAATCTGGGCACTATAAATAGAGGGCTCCCCCTCCCTCATTTCACACACCTCCCTCTTCTCTTCTCCCCCTAAGCCTTTAGGCTCCCCCTCTAAGACCCCTTGGGGCACTCCCGGTCCCTTTCGGTTCCCTTCGGGGCCTTTCGAGCTCCCTCGCGGTGCTCTGAAGCCCTACCGAGATGCTCCCGCGCTGCCCTGAGGCACTCTCGAGGTACTTTGAGGCCCCTCGTGGTACTCCGAGGCCTTGCCTGGTCTTTCCCGAGGCTTCCCGGCCCTTTCCGAGCCAAACCGGCAATTCGGACGCACGCCGAACCTCTGCCCGAATCCAACCGACGATCCCGATGCACGCCGAACCTCTGCCCGAATCCAACTGGCAATCCCGACGCACGCCGAACCTCTGCCCGAATCCAACCGACGATCCCGACGCACGCCGAACCTCTGCCCGAATCCAACCGACGATCCCAACGCACGCCGAAACTCTGTCTGAGTGCACAGACAACTGGCACATCCCAAAGCAATCCCGGTTCGTCCCGGAACACTATTCCATCCTCAAACACTATTCTCCAGCGGAAGACAGACACGAACCAACATTGGTAAGGCTTCCTTCCTACACTATTTCAATACATTTCAATACGTAGTGTACAATGTAGACATCCGATACAACAAGCATTTTTAAAAGCACACACACACACAACATTTAAAGAAAGAAGGGGTATCGAAAGACTCATTTTTACGAGGCGACTCGGGTGAGCTCTAATATTCTAATATTCTCTTCTGGAGGAGTAACCTGACCTCCGAACTCAAAAATCTCATCACACAAAAACAGTTTATTTTTAAACTGATGCCCTTTTTCAATGTTTTGGGCTTAATCAAAACGGCGTGGCGACTCTACAAGCAAACACACAGCGAGACACCTCCTTCCAACGCATAAAACGGAATGCCAGATGTCGGGGCGCGATTGCGCTGCCTCTCGGATTTGGGCAATTCCCAACAACAAATGCGAGATGTCGAGGCCCGCGCGCGAGCCGGATTCGGGTAATTTCAGTATCCCGTGCGGGTCAAAGTCAAAGTCAATGCCGGGGTCAAGATTCTGCCAATTTTCCGTGGCAGAATTTCGGCAGAGTTTCGCTTGCGCGAAGGGTCTCGACTCTCGACATGGGCTAAGGTTTGACCTTTACGTATCCCGTGCGGGTCAAAGTCAAAGTCAATGCCGGGGTCAAGATTCTGCCAATTTTCCTTGGTGGAATTTCGGTAGAGTTTCGCTTGCGCGAAGGATCCTGACTTCCGTCATGGGCTAAGGTTTGACCTTTATGGAGGTATGCAACTGGTCTATATGACACGGACTAGACCAAAAACCAACCAAAAGTCACGATTTTAAAATGTGTGACACGGACTGTGCATTGGTCGACACTGGCTGCCATGGGGAGTTTGGGATGATTCCGTGCGCGCCCGGGAGCATCGTAAGGTTGTTCGTGACTGCAACTGAACAACCATCCCGGGTTAAAGGGACGTGCGTGCAAAGTGTACAGGATATATAAGGCGCGCGTAGTGTGCAGCCTCCTAAAAATATTCCTTTTTGAGTTAAAACAGAAATTTTCAGAAATGTGTTTTAAAGGAATGATTTTTCGAGATGGGGGAAATGCAGCAAGTAAGCACGTAAGTTTTCTGGGAGCCCGGTCAGTCTTGGAACTGAATAGCCCCAAGCTGCCTAAGGCCGCGTATTAACCTCAATTTTTGTCCTGGTGGAATTGCCAATGAAGCCGCCCGGCTAGGATTCAAGGAGAATCAAGTCGTACGGCTGCATCAATCAATTTTCCAGGTTCCATTTCCTTTCATTTGCAGGTTGTTTTCCCGGCCTTTTTGGCACCTTTTCAGCTTCAGAATGCTTTCCTGTTCAGTATCATAATATGCACAATTCCCAAGAACCAATGATGCATGCAATGCAATGCAAGAAAAGAAGGCAAGCATGAGAATCGGATCCGCGGCGGAAGGCTAACCCACACAAAAAAAGCTTTTCTTTTTTTTTGAAAAGAGATACCGGTACGTGGCATTGTTAGACCATAATTTATCCCAGACTCGTGTTAGGAGGTGATAACGGGAAGCTTAATGGTTTCCACCTATATATTGAGTATCATTTTTTTGTTTTAAAAATGAAAGCTTTTTTTGTTCTTAGTCCCCAGCAGAGTCGCCAAACTGTGAATGTGGTGCCCAAGATTGCGATTTTTCCTTTCCTCATTTTTTTTATGTTAGAACCGCTTTCTCGTGTAAGGGTATCACCGCCTCACATTGGTTTGAAGACATCCGGTTTAAATTGAAAAATGGAGTCGCCACGCCATTTTGATTTCCTCAAAACTTTGAAAAAGGGATTTGGGTCCGGAGGTTAAGTTACCCCTTGGGAAGAACGAATCGACGTTCACCCAAGGAGCCTTGCCGAAACAAGTCTTCCAAGATCCGATTTTCATGCTTGCCTTTGTGTTTTCATGTGTGGAATGTGTTTCTTGAAAAAAGGGAAATGTGCCAAGTAGTCTTCCGGACATGTAAACCATGAGTTGGTTATCGCTCGGGATTCCTTGGATTTTGATGTGTTAGGGACTTTGATCCCGTTCTCATCTTGGACTTATGATCATCATTATGAGACCTTGGGTCACATGTGATCGGAATAGGGACACCTCTTTTATAATCCAAGGATGAGACTCTTTAGAAAGGAATGACCTTTGCCCATTAATCCTACATCTTGAGACGATTTGAGCTTAGTCGGGACATTTATGCTCGTCTCAAGTGATGATCGGAGATGTAGGGGCTCAAGTTCATCCTTTTCTAAAGGAATATCCGTCTATGGCATCTTTATGTGGAGGAAATGATGTAAAGATAGGACCTTTACACCATTACACTCCAAGAGATGCTTCAAGTACCAAAGGGGACTAGGGGAGGGGTATAAAGATTGGATCTTTATACTCATCCTATGCCCTTTTGTGCCTTATGAAGGTCACTAGGCAATCCTTGGAGAGTGATCCAACCATGAGGGACATGGGGAATGCATTTTAATGTAAAGATGACATTTTTATGCTAACATATGCAATGAACATGATGCAAGCTAAAACTAGAAATGGTAAAGGAAGGACCTTTATGGCTTTCCTATGTCCTTTATGAACCTTTTAGGTGGACAATCCTTGGAAGCAAGGTCTATGGGAAGGGGGAATGACATTAATGAGTAAAGATGACATTTTTAATGAAAAATATGACATTTTTATATGCAAAAGATACTATTTTCACATCATCATGTGAGAGATCCACCCTAGAAAAAGCCATTTGAGGTCTTATTGTTCATCCTTGGGATGGATCTTCCATGAATCTCATGTGATAAAGGGGAATGGGGGTATTATGATCTACATGACTAAAGATTTGATTTTTATAACAATAGATCAAATATCAAGCAAGTAGATGACAATATAAATAACAAAGGTCAATATAGCAAGTATGACAAGTATATTTTAATGAGAAGAGGAGGAGAGGTTACCAATAGTGGTGTTCCTCTATCTTCTTGAAGATTGCCTTAGGAAGGATCAACTTTGGAGGGATTTTGGAGAGGAGGGAGGTGATTTTGGGAGGCTTTTGTTCTCTGTAAATTCGTGGCTGTATTTTGGCAGAGTAACATTACCAAAAATTCTCCTTTTAAAATGAATAGAGGAGGCCTCTATTTATAGGCAGTTTGATGATGGCTAATGAAGTCGTGCGGCTGTAACCCTTGGCTAATGAAGTCGTGCGGTCTTATCCATTAGTGACTCAGCTTATTTCTAGAACCATGCAAGGTGTCATTCTAGAAGGTCTTTTCCAGCGAGGGACTACGTGGAATTTTAATTCCTAACAAGTCCTTCGCCCCTTGGAAGGTTTGGGAAAGTTCCCAAATTGCCCCTGAACTTTAGGAAAGTCCGGGGAATTGCCGGAAAACTTAACCGGAAGGCATGAGCCAGATTTGGGTACTTACAGGTGCGATCGTGAGCGTGAAGCTCGCATATTTTCTTCGTACTTCATTGGAAGAAACGTAAGGTATGACTTTTGATTATGGTCATATTGATGTTTCTGCACTGCCCGAGAGATTTATGGGCGACGACGAGAGTGATGTCTTGTGGGATGCATTTGTTTTATACGTGATAGCAACGCTTTTCATGGTCAAATCCCTTGGGGTATGTGACGGTGCCTTGTTGGATGTGGTAGGGCACTGCCGAGCCAGTGAGGATATTGCTCTGTTGGTTCTGGGGGAAACCCTTCACGACATTGATCGCTTGGCAATGGGGGATAGGTTCATGTGAGGGGGAAATCCCGTTTTGCTCACCTTGTGGTTGCGAGAGAGGCTTCAAGCTATGTCTGAGTCTCCGACATATTTTAGTTCGTGGACGTTTGCTCAGCGGCCTCTTGTCTTGGATATGGATCAGTCCGCTTGGGAGGGATGGATGGCTCAGCTTGGCATGCATCAAATCCGTTGGCGGGTTCCTCACTGGGGAATCGAGACTAGGAGAGCCTTTTAGGAAGGTTCCTATATTTTTAGAGTTTCGGGGTTGTCTTGGTCCTCTTTCTATATCCCGTCGCTCATTGCTCGACAATTTGGGATGAGGCAGGAGCCTTTGCTAGGCTGGAACGACATCGCCACCATGGAGGTAGCTTCTTTCTCTATGACAGATCCAGATGCATTTCTGTATTTTCTGAGGGTATGGAAGTATTCCGCCTTCCCTCATGTGGTACTCCTTAGATGCCGGGAGAATGTTATGTTGACCACCGAGTACCTGGATTGGTACGAGCAGCATATCGGGCAGACCCAAGTGATTTTCAGGAGCAGGCGCGAAGCTAATCTGGGGCAAGATTGCCATCTCAGCTACAACCTTAGGAGTACAGAAGCCTGGTCTAAGCCTCAGAATGTTACGGGAGACGCATTGTTCGACTATGAGACCAGAGTTGACCGACTGACGGAGAGAGGTCCCCTTTTGCAGACTCACAGGGAAGAGATCCGAGCCGAGGCACGGGCGAATGAAGCTCTGCGAGCTACTGGATTGTTTGACCCAACAGGAAGGACTCCTGATATAGGGAGGAGGGAGACAGAGTTGGCTCACGTGGAGCGAAAGAAGACTTGCCGGGGACGAGGGAAGAATGGCGAGGGGACAAGCACGAGTGGTGCAGAATGACCTCCTAAGTATCCACTCATTGCATTGCAAACACATTATTTGTTAAATGTATTAAGTTGTCTTTTAGCATGTTGTGAGCTTGAGAGTAGACCGTGCTTGTACTCATCAAGAAGTGTTTTAATTGTGGTGATTTGTGATTTACTTTTAAAGCTTTGTCGAGATGCAAGTGCAAGATCTCTTGCTTGATTTTTGTCTGAGCCTTGGCGGCATCCAGCTTTTTGGACCTTTTGTTGTATTTGTGGACCGAACCAGTCTGAGCCTTGGTGGCATCCAGTTTTTTGGATTTTTGTGTTTGTGTTTGGATAGATCTGAGCCTTGATTGGCATCCAATTTTTTTTTGTTTTTGAGTGTTTTTAGACCGAACCAATGAAGGCTGCCTACGTTCCCCCCGGACTGAGGGGCTCAGGTCTCCGTAGTTCAACACTTTTTAGAAGTGAAGGGAAGACAGGAAAGTCGATTTTCTTCAGGCGAAATATCGACGAAGTTTGCTTTTGTTGACTGGATTCATGAAGGGATTGCCGTCTAGGTCTGTCAGCTTCATGGCACCTCAGGAGAAGATCTTTTGAACCACGAACGGGCCGATCCATGTTGGTTCCCATTTTCCTAGCGGGTTGGTTCGGGTGGGAGGCTTTTCTTTGAGTACCAAATTGCCTCCCTGATGGCTCGAGATTTGACCTTCTTGTCGAAAGCCCTAGCCATTCTGCTTTGGTAGGCTCAGATGTGCTCCATGGCCTTTAGTCGGCGTTCGTCTAGTAGAGCCAATTCGTCCTGTCGGCTTCGGAGCCATTCCACTTGGATGATCTCGTATTCCAGCAACACTCGGAGTGATGGGATTTCCAATTCAACGGGTAACACTGCCTCCATCCTATAGGTCAGGGCGAATGGAGTTTCTCTTGTGGCGGTTCTGACTGATGTTCGGTAGCCCTAAAGTGCTAGGTGCAGTTTCTCGGGCCAATCTCGTCCTCGTATGGTCATTTTTCTGATGATCCTCTCGAGGGTTTTGTTTGCTGCTTCTACTACTGTAAGTACCCCAATCTGGATCACTCCTCATCCGATGCACGGAAAACACCGCAGACTCACACAAACGTGATCCCGAACACCTGTAGCCTTCAAAAACCCCAAAAACCACCAACCAAACCAAATGGGGGCCTTTCTGGGATAAAAAAGCACAAAAGGACTTTATGGGAATTTTGGAAAATTTGGAAAAGCATGACTGGTCCGTGCGGACCACTTTGCTTCCAAACATCATAATTATAAAATCCTCTTAAAGTCCACAATATTCCCTTAAATCCAGGAAAACCAAAAATTTGGTTTTGCAAGCATGGTCCATGTGGACCACTTTGTCATTTTTCCATGGCTATAAATAGAGGGCTCCCCCTCTCATTTTTGACACACATCCATTATCTCCTCTCTCCCCCTAACCTTCAGGCTCCCCTCTAAGTCCTCTCGAGGCACTTCCGGTCCCTTTCGATTCCCTCATGGTACTCCGAAGCCCTGCCGAGCACTCTCGAGATTCTCCCGAGCTGCCCCGAGGCACTTCTGAGGCATCCCGAAGCCTTGCCGATACATCTCGAGGCATTCCGGTCCATCCCGAGGCGTCCCGGTCCATCCCGAAGCCCTGCCGGACAATCCCGGTCCAATCCCGATGCACGCCGGACCTCTGCCTGAGTCCGGTCAACGATCCCTGCGATCTCAACGCACGCCGAAAATCTTCCCGAGTACACACCTGACAATTTCGAGGCACGCCGAAGCTCTGTCCGCAGAAACCGGCACGTCCCGACGCCATCCCGGTCCGTCCCGACGCCATCCCGGTCTGTCCCGGAACACTATTCAACACTCAAACACTATTCCCAAGCAGAAGACAGACACGAACCAACATTGGTAAGGCTTGCTTCCATCACGATTTCAATACATTTCAATATATAGCGTACGATTTAGACATCATATACAGCACGCATTTTTAAAAAGCACATACACACACAACTTTTAAAAAAAGAGGGGTACCTAAAGACTCGTTTTTACGAGGTGACTTGGGTGCGCTTTACTATGCCCTTCCCGAGGAGTAATCTGACCTCCGAACTAAAAAATCTCATCACACAACAACAGTTTTTAAACTAAGCCTTTTTTCAATGTTTTGGGCTAAATCAAAACGGCGTGGCGACTCTACAAACAAAAACGCAGCGAGACACCTCCTCGAACAACGAGCAAGCGAGATGCCGAGGCCCGCGCGCGAGCCAGATCCGGGTAATTTCAGTTGACGACTCCGCTGGGGAAATTTTGTTTTAAAAAACTTTTAAACAAAAACAAATGATTTTTAAAACGATGATGAGGGTCAAACTTTCATTTTACCCCTTTCTTTAACTGTTGTTTGTGTGTGCATGTGCTTTACTTTTTATTGAAAAAAAAATAAAAATACAAAAAAATGCATCAATATACATCTGTGTACATACATTTAAAATTCTTCAAAAACTTCTGTTTTACTCAGAAAAAGAATTTTAGTGACCGCACACTACTCGCACTGCTGCCTCGGTACACCGCACGCTACGCGCACTTGCTGCCTCGGTACACTGCACACTACAACCCTTAACCCGGAGTGGTCTCAGTTGCAGTCCGTTTGGTCTTCCTAGGCCTCTTGGACGCGCACGGGGTCATTCCAAACATCCCATCCTAGCCAGTGTCAACCCTGCACGCTTGCGTCACACTCTGTCCCGACTCGGTTGGTTTTTACCCAGTCCGTGTCATAAAGCCTGGATACATATCCCATGCCGGTCATTTTCTGAGACGAATCTCGGAACTCAAGATCCATTTGCGCAAACAAGACGATGAAAGGTCATGCTAAAATCTTGACCCGATCTTGATTTCCGGAGATACAACCAAACGATGCTCCATCCCGGATATACATCCATGCCCACATGACACCATGTCATCAAGCCTTTAATACATCAGCCATGACAATATGACCTAGCCAACGCCTAACGTCAGAGATCCCTTGCACAAGCAAGGTAAAGAGTGGTCATGCCGAACTCTCGACCAGATCTTGACTCAGGTGCCGGCTCGGTTCACTATTCACATGGCTGACGCATTAAAACGAACATGACAGGCTCGGTCCTTAGGTTCGATTTTTCTTTTAGGCCGGTGGAAACCGCTTGCCCTATAGGACCCTCGCCTGGGGCTGTCCACCCCGGGATGTCGAAATACAAGTGCAAAACGAGGGGCTTATAGCTGCACAGATGGTCTCCACTGACCCAGGATCTAGCATAGTTGCGAAAAAGAAGAGCAATCTTTTCCAACCTACCTAGGATTCTGAGAAAACACTGTTTTAAGTAAACTAAAACAAAAAAAAATCATAAATAAATAACGGAAATTGCATGTCACATGAGCTTTCCCCTTTATCCAAAAAGGCCTTCTCATGTCTAAACCTTACCTGTCACCCCCTCCAGCGAACCGAGAGTGGTTGAGAGTACCCGGGAACCGCCTTTTCAGTATCGAAGTTACAAGGTCCGACATCCCTTCCGGTTCAGCGGTCCGAACAGTCCGCTATTCCCCCATGGCGGGATCAACAGATAACACTGAGGGAAACGGAACGCCGCTACTGAGAAACCTCCTGACAATGGAGGAGGTGCTGCAAGCCTTCGAATCTCTCAAGAAGCGCCAAGAAGAGCAGCAAGCCTGGATCGTAGACACCATGCGCCGCCGAGGAGCCGTGACCGTTCCCCAAACAGATGGGACTTTCATTCTCATAGAAGACGAAGAAATACCGGCTCCCCAGGTCTCTCAAAGCTACCAGCAGGTCCCACCTCCGACAAGCTACGAGATCCCAGCAACGCAAAGCAGCTCTTGCTCAAAGCTTCACTCGGGCATTAGTCAAGCAGCTCCGATCTGCCCGCCCCAGCACAACCAATTTCCTGGCCCTGCGCCCCAAGCTCAATATCAATAGCACACATACGGGCCTGCCCCGCCAGATCCCAATGCATCCCGGTATCCCCCGGGATTCAATTCCTTGCCTCTATATGAGCCTCGCAGCCATAACCTGAAATCCCAATGTTTACCCGAGACAGACATCCCAAGCGGATATCCCAACATTTCAAACCTACCACCCGCTGGTCTGCCACTTGGGGCTAATGAAACATTTCCCCAATTCCCAAACACAACCCTTAGCGGCCCGGGCAATCACCCCCTCAATTTCAACAACTAAGGGTACGGGATGGTATACACTCAACTACCTCTTCAAGACTCTCGAATGGCGATCCCATCAGCCAATCCACCTCCATCTTCGGTTTCCATCCTCGAAAAAGGCAACCTGCCTCAACCTATTGACCCTCACATGGCTTGGTTGATCGAACAGATGAGGGACATGCAAGGCAAACTGGCCAACTCTCAGAAGGACTCCCTCACGCCCACATATCCGAATAAGGTGGTCCCCCTACCTCCAAAATTCAGAATGGCGGAAATGAAAAAGTTCGACGGGACATAATGCCCGAAAACCCACATCGACACCTATGTCTTGGGTATGAGAGCCAAAGGGGACACCCCTCAACAAATGGCGGATCACTTCCAACATTCCCTCAAATCCACAATATTAAGGTGGTTCCTCAACGTAAAGACAAAAAACCGCTCCACGTGGGACCAAATCAGCGAAATCTTTCTGGAGAAGTACCGCGCCAACCTTGAGTGGGAGACAAACCGCCATGATCTGCAAGCCACCGAACAAAAGGATGATGAACCGGTAGGCGAGTTCTACAAAAGATGGAACTGGATGCTAAGCGAGATAATGGATCCGCTTTCCAAAGAAGAGAAAATGGACATCTTACATTCCTGCCTCAAACCATCTCTGAGGACCTTGATCAGCCATCATTTCTATCCAGACCTCCGTGCCATGGTCAACGCCGGAACCAAGTTCGAAAAGACCTTGAGTCTCCAGAAGACATCAGCAACTCCTGCTTTGTCCTACCGCTATCGGGCAAACCTTTCGAATACATCACCTGCCCCAAACAAAGGAAAGGAAGTAGCTGGAATAGTCCACTACATCCAGAACGGAGCTCAAGTAAACCGCGATCAAGCACCCCCGAGGAACAACAATCCCCCTCGCATACCACAGTTCCAGCATTTCGATAACCTCAAAATGCCTATGGGCCAAGTGTTCGAAGCACTGGTAAAGCGGAATCTCCTCAAACCTCTCGAGAATTTCCAACCAAAGACTCTCAAACCCAACATGGATATGAGCAAGTATTGCACCTTCAAAAACTACCCCGGTCACACCACCGACAATTGCTTCGTGCTGAAGCAAGTGGTCCAGGGGCTAATCGAAGAAGGAAAGTTGGAACGCCCCCGTGGCCCCAACACAATCGGAAATCCGTTCCCCCGAAACGACAGGGTGAACATGATAGCCTTCAGCGAGACTCCATGCAAGAGTAGGCCTACTGCAATCTCTGAAACTGTCAACATGCTATCCCGCTACGATTGGGAATGTGAAACCAGAGTCAAACGTTCCCACAATCGGGAATCCAGACAGGAACATCCTAGAATGACTGTCTTCCTACGATCTCTGCCACGATCGAGACACACCAATGGATGGATCGAACACTCCCCAGAGGAGACTGAATCAAACAACAGCATCGGAAGCGGTCTAACCTTCACAGACGCAGACTTACCGATATGTGAAAACAGACACAACGAGGCCCTTCTCATCCTCATAAAGATAGAGAGGTTCTACCTCCCAAACGTCTTGGTCAACAATGGCTCTGCAATTAACATCATTGCCTTGCGCACAATAAAACGACTCCATGTCGACCGCTCCCTGATGAGACCTTCGCCTCGGATAATCCGAGCTTACGACTCCACTCCGCGCCTTGTTGTAGGAGTAATCGATCTGAGGATCCAATTCAACGAAAAAATGGAGTCGGTAGAATTCCAAGTTGTGGAAATCAACTCAACCTTCTCCGCCCTGCTGGGACGACCTTGGCTGCACCAGATGAAAGCAGTATCATCTACTCTCCACCAATGTGTGAAATTCATCAATTCCAACGGAAACCTCGAAGTGATCCGCGGGAACAGCACATGGAAAGCGCTTGGCCAGCAAGCTATGACCCAGAAGAAGGTCCCGACATGGCTGAGTATTCCTCTGCAGACGAGTCTCTAGTCATGATTCGCTACGAAAGAGATCCCTACATCCACGCTCTAAGCCGTGACAAGTTAGAGATCGAAGAACTCATGGGCCAAGACGACAACTCTGGATTATGCGACTGCGAAGAATGCATGAAGGAAGATCAAGAAATAGATGCCCAGATGGAACTTGACCAAGAAGTAGACTCATACTTCGCCGAAAATCCTCTTGAGGAAAGCTGGCTCATCACCAACACGCTAGAGCAGGATAACCCTCATGCCGACACACTCGGATCTCACGAGGACAGCCATCACAGCATAGTCCAATTCAACATCCCGGCATCTGACCTGGAAGAACAATGGTGCGACCTCCTTCAAAGCCTAATCAGAGAAGGAGAGATAGCATGCCCCCTCGATTCAGACATCGTGAATGTCATCCAACCAAAGATCTCAGATAAGGAAGCAGATTCTATGAAGATAATCAACATCAGCAAGAATCAACTCCGAATCAGCGGATGCTTCGCCCTCCTAGAAGAAGCTCTCCATGACTTCTATCATCAAGGCCCCCCGAGATCTGGTAGCAACACCAATGGAGGGACACCGTCAAAGGAGCAACCTAAAACCTCCGTGATCTGGTTTGAAGTCGAACCGCATGCAAGCCATCCTCCGGGAATGACATCGACTGAAGAATGGCCACCAAAGCCATCGCCACCCTCTCTAGACCTACAACCCGCAAAGAGCAATGAAGCCTGGTCTAATCCCTCGTCTCCTAGAGTCTAGCTTCGAGTCATGTTGTATATGAATTCAAGTCTTTCGAGTCATCTGATGGCTCTACGCCGAAAGATTGTGAGTCCATAATCAACAATGTATCTTCTCTACGCTTTCAATAAAAGGTCCTACCTTTCTAAATATCCTTCCATTGCATCTTTAACAAAATGATGAGTTAACTAAATCAAAAACAGTTAATAACAATTCATCTAATAAAGAAGCAGACACATTAATTGAACATTGCATTAAACAAACCTTTAAGCATATTGTCAAATGAGAGAAAAACCTGCCCAAGCTGCCAAGAAGGTTTTAACCAAAGTGAATTTGGGAACTGCTGAAGAGCCAAAGGAGATGCAAATCAGAAGCCTCTTCACCAGCGCAGTGCGTCAATCAGATCTTCCAATACCTAAAGAACGGGGAAACCGCCTTCATGAACGAGGAAGGTCAACGCAAAGAAGGAATCAAAGCCAAGAGCATCGTGGCCCTAAAATGCCTTGCCTCTCACTTTGTCCTCCTTGGGGACATGCTATACAAAAAACGCTACCAAGGATCGCTCCTACGCTGCATCAGCCAGGAAAAAGCAAACGAGCTCATGAACGAAGTCCACAATGGGGCTTGCGGCCCCCACATGAACGCCAGAGCCCTGATGCATATCATTCTTCGAATGGGCTACTATAGGATCTCCATGGAGGCAGACTGCATTCACTTTGTCCGAAGCTGCGACAAGTGCCAACGGTTCTCCAACCTCAATCATCTACCTCCTCACAATCTCTACTGCATGACTACGCCCTTGCCCTTCGCCACGTGGGGAATTGACGTCATCGTAAAAATCACTCCGCCAGGCAGCAACGGCCGCGAGTTCATCTTGGTCGCCATCGACTACTTCATAAAATGGGTCGAAGC
Organism: Adenophora triphylla var. japonica; assembly: GCA_022495995.1. Taxonomy (NCBI): domain Eukaryota; kingdom Viridiplantae; phylum Streptophyta; class Magnoliopsida; order Asterales; family Campanulaceae; genus Adenophora; species Adenophora triphylla. The sequence continues at coordinate 79,166 of JAFEMH010003349.1, forward strand.
CAAGTCCTACAAGGTGCTAACTTCTAGGAAGGTCGCACATTTCCTCAAGGAAAACATCATATGCCGATACGGCATCTCGAACGAGGTCATAAAAAACAACGGCTCCCACTTCAAAGGAGAATGCGACAGACTGCTGGCCGAATTCAAGATCACACGCCACAAGTCTTCTCCCTACAGGCCGCAAACAAACGACACAGTAGAAGCAGCAAACAAGACCCTCGAAAGGATCATCCGAAAAATGACCACCTGAGGACGAGATTGGCCCAAAAAGCTGCTATAACGATCCCAAATTTCCACAACAATAATAATACTTAATTGATAATAAAATAACCTCCAACGGCTACTAAAACCATAATTCAAACACTAACCACAAATTGAAATAACTTAAATGCTGAAAAACGGTAACACTTTCAACGGCTAGTACAATCCACTAGCTCAACAAAATTCTTTATAGTCTTACAACTCTCAAATAATTGCATTAACTGACTAAAGATTCTAAAATGAAATAAGCTAAAAACGATCATTGAACTCCTTATGAGGTGCTCCCGAACCGTTTCACATTCTTCCTATATGAAATCTGGAAGAAGAAAAAAATGAAAGGGTGAGCGAACAATGCCCAGTAAGTTCATATACAACCCCTCCGGTTACTAAGGAGGAGTTGACCTGAAGGAATATGAAACGATACAAATTTCAAATAACAATCGAAGACATAACGAAGTACAAATTCGAAATCATTATTTAACAAATTCTCAAATCACATGTCTTTCAAATTCTCAATGGTTTCACAAACTGAGTTAACAAATATTTTAGAGTTCCAAATGATGACGAAATTGATTCAAATTGACTCGAATGGTTTACTTATTTAAAACTGTCCCATACCAGCTTTAATTAACTAAACCACTCACAAATTATAAGGAAATTCAAAGGACTGATAAGCGGAACAAAGTTGACTCGAATGATCTAGTTATCTACAACTGTCCCATACCAGCTGTAGATAATCAAATCATTCACAGACATCATGATCACATAAGTGGTCCACTGACCTTATCAAACCAAAATCCCATAAAGGGAACAAAAGCCCACAAGGAGCACAAAGGTTGACTCCGCAGAGTCCTAAACAGTGTATCCGGAACACTCCACCACTACTACATTGAAGCGGTGAACTAAGTTTGCCCGAAGGTCAAAATATCAAATATACCCCGCCGAAGCAGGTTGTCTAACTTAGTGATCATTAATGGAACAAAAATCACATCATATCAAAACTCATTTTTTATACAGAATACGAACTTTCACAATAACAACAAAATTCTGTATTTACGAAACCAAAAGGATGATATAGCAAACGAATAACAAAAGATTAGCAAATAACGGTAAACGAGGGAGTCAAAACAAATACTGACGCGAGGTCAGCTTTTACGTATCAAAGAAACGTACATCGCCAAGAAATATGCGAAAACCTAAACAATGAAACGGAGCGGAAATCAATTAACTTAAAGATGTATAATCCCTTACCTTAGCCTTGCTTTCCTTCCTTAAGCAACGCCTTTACGCGAAATCTATAATCACGGAATAACATAACTTAGGCACAAGTAATCGTTTGTTACTTCTTATGTACCTATACTTCCTTTCTTTAGTTAGCCTATGAGTTACTCTTAGACTCACCTTAACTGGTTAACTTCTTTAACTTAAGGAAACTCTGCCAAAGATACTAAAGTGTAAGGGGAAAACTCTAACTTTTGATTCATTTTCTTTTTAATTTGGGAAGCCCCCACCAATGTAAACACACACACTGCCTGCACAAACGCACACGTCATTTTTCTCTCTCTCTCTTCTTCGTTGACTTCCTCATGTCCCACATAATTTCATTTGGATTCCATCCTTTCTTTACATTAATCATGACTTCTCTCTTTTCAAAGTTGCCCTTGAAATACTAAAAAAATAATAATACTTGCTCTTACACCATAATATAAAATTACTGATTTTTTTTTACAATTAAATCATCAAAGAAAAACACTCACCTCAATGGGTTTTATCAATAGCAGCCGCCGCCGTTTTCCTCTTTACGGTCTCGGCTTCTCTCTCTAATACTCCCAAGCTGCCGCCTCCTCTCACAACACTGCTTCTCTCTCTAATTCTTATTTACGTGAAGAACAACTAAGGCTGCTAGGGTTGTTAAAAGATGTATATATATTTGGGTCTCCAATATCTAAGCCCAAAAGATAACCTAGCCCAATTAAATAAAGATAATCCAAATTAAATTAATCAAGCCCACTTAACCTAGTCCAACTTGATTTAACTCATCTAACCCAATTTTAATAAACTAACCCACTTAACTTAGTCCATTTATAAAAAGATAACCCAATTAATCAAATAACCCAATAACAAATTTAGAAAAAGAAAAAATATTACCAAATAAATGCAATAATATTCGGGTTATTACATTCTTACCCCCTTAAAAGAAGCTTAGTCCTCTAAACTTAACGTACCTGCCACTGTCCAATATGCATCATCATCATCTCTAGCTTTCATAGTATAGACTCTTCCTGTACGCTTCGAATTTGAGTCGACCTTGTTGTCCTTACCCTTGTCCTTGTTCTCACGATCCTTTGTGAACCTTTCTTTGAGTGGTTCAGGGCAATCCTTAATCATATGCCCGGTTTTCCCACAGTTGAAACACGCCTTTAAGATTCTATAACAACGTTGGGTTTCATGATTACCCCCACACTCATTACACTTGGCACCATCAGTACGTTGTGTCACCTGTTTCTTTGCCTGACTTCCTGAATCCTTATTATCCTGAAAACTGGTTTGTCTATCTTTCTTTTTATGCTTGTCATTCCAATCTGCCTGTACTTCGATAAGACCTCTTTCCACTAGCAACGTTTTGTTTACCACGTCCTTATATGTCTTAAGCTCAAATGGTACCACTCCCCTCTTGATTGCAGGCTTTAACCCCTCTTCAAACCTACGCACGCAATTTTCTTCGGTTGCCACGTAAGTAGGGGCAAACTTGGCAAGACGTGCAAACTCAGCCTCATACTCAGACACCGTCCTGTCCTTCTGAAGTAGCTTAATAAAGTCATTCTCAACATGATCCTCTTCCCTCACATCATTAGTCTGATTCCGTTGTCGACCTCTCCGGTTTTGGATCCTCGTACTCACTCTTCTTTTCGCCAGTAACCTAAAATAGCAAAAGGGGAAAATAGTCATAAATCCAAGTAGATAAGCTTTTAACATGCTAGGAAATAAAATATTATAAACTTTCATAATTCGATAAAACAACTAATCATATCTAACAAACTACACTAACACTCCCAGAATGACACTGAGGTCAAACCTAAGACTCAGATCAAACTTATTCTCACACATTCTAAACTCCCAAAGATCTAAAGGCAAAGCTTTGATACCAACTGTAACGATCCCGAATTTCCACAACAATAATAATACTTAATTGATAATAAAATAACCTCCAACGGCTACTAAAACCATAATTCAAACACTAACCACAAATTGAAATAACTTAAATGCTGAAAAACGGTAACACTTTCAACGGCTAGTACAATCCACTAGCTCAACAAAATTCTTTATAGTCTTACAACTCTCAAATAATTGCATTATCTGACTAAAGATTCTAAAATGAAATAAGCTAAAAACGATCATTGAACTCCTTATGAGGTGCTCCCGAACCGTTTCACATTCTTCCTATATGAAATCTGGAAGAAGAAAAAAATGAAAGGGTGAGCGAACAATGCCCAGTAAGTTCATATACAACCCCTCCGGTTACTAAGGAGGAGTTGACCTGAAGGAATATGAAACGATACAAATTTCAAATAACAATCGAAGACATAACAAAGTACAAATTCGAAATCATTATTTAACAAATTCTCAAATCACATGTCTTTCAAAATCTCAATGGTTTCACAAACTGAGTTAACAAATATTTTAGAGTTCCAAATGATGACGAAATCGATTCAAATTGACTCGAATGGTTTACTTATTTAAAACTGTCCCATACCAGCTTTAATGAACTAAACCACTCACAGATTATAAGGAAATTCAAAGGACTGATAAGCTGAACAAAGTTGACTCGAATGATCTAGTTATCTACAACCTGTCCATACCACCGTAGATAATCAAATCATTCACAGACATCATGATCACATAAGTGGTCCACTGACCTTATCAAACCAAAATCCCATAAAGGGAACAAAAGCCCACAAGGAGCACAAAGGTAGACTCCGCAGAGTCCTAAATAGTGTATCCGGAACACTCCACCACTACTACATTGAAGCGGTGAACTAAGTTTGCCCGAAGGTCAAAATATCAAATATACCCCGCCGAAGCAGGTTGTCTAACTTAGTGATCATTAATGGAACAAAAATCACATCATATCAAAACTCATTTTTTTTTATACAGAATACGAACTTTCACAATAACAACAAAATTTTGTATTTACGAAACCAAAAGGATGATATAGCAAACGAATAACAAAAGATTAGCAAATAACGGTAAACGAGGGAGTCAAAACAAATACTGACGCGAGGTCAGCTTTTACGTATCAAAGAAACGTACATCGCCAAGAAATATGCGGAAACCTAAACAATGAAACGGAGCGGAAATCAATTAACTTAAAGATGTATAATCCCTTACCTTAGCCTTGCTTTCCTTCCTTAAGCAACGCCTTTACGCGAAATCTATAATCACGGAATAACATAACTTAGGCACAAGTAATCGTTTATTACTTCTTATGGACCTATACTTCCTTTCTTTAGTTAACCTATGAGTTACTCTTAGACTCACCTTAACTGGTTAACTTCTTTAACTTAAGGAAACTCTGCCAAAGATACTAAAGTGTAAGGGGAAAACTCTAACTTTTGATTCATTTTCTTTTTAATTTGGGAAGCCCCCACCAATGTAAACACACACACTGCCTGCACAAACGCACACGTCATTTTTCTCTCTCTCTCTTCTTCGTTGACTTCCTCATGTCCCACATAATTTCATTTGGATTCCATCCTTTCTTTACATTAATCATGACTTCTCTCTTTTCAAAGTTGCCCTTGAAATACTAATAAAATAATAATACTTGCTCTTACACCATAATATAAAATTACTGATTTTTTTTTTACAATTAAATCATCAAAGAAAAACACTCACCTCAATGGGTTTTATCAATAGCAGCCGCCGCCGTTTTCCTCTTTACGGTCTCGGCTTCTCTCTCTAATTCTCCCAAGCTGCCGCCTCCTCTCACAACACTGCTTCTCTCTCTCATTCTTATTTACGTGAAGAACAACTAAGGCTGCTAGGGTTGTTAAAAGATGTATATATATTTGGGTCTCTAATATCTAAGCCCAAAAGATAACCTAGCCCAATTAAATAAAGATAATCAAAATTAAATTAATCAAGCCCACTTAATCTAGTCCAACTTGATTTAACTCATCTAACCCAATTTTAATAAACTAACCCACTTAAATTAGTCCATTTATAAAAAGATAACCCAATTAATCAAATAACCAAATAACAAATTTAGAAAAAGAAAAAATATTACCAAATAAATGTAATAATATTCGGGTTATTACATTCTTACCCCCTTAAAATAAGCTTAGTCCTCTAAACTTAACGTACCTGCCACTGTCCAATATGCATCATCATCATCTCTAGCTTTCATAGTATAGACTCTTCCTGTACGCTTCGAATTTGAGTCGACCTTGTTGTCCTTACCCTTGTCCTTGTTCTCACGATCCTTTGTGAACCTTTCTTTGAGTGGTTCAGGGCAATCCTTAATCATATGCCCGATTTTCCCACAGTTGAAACACGCCTTTAAGATTCTATAACAACGGTGGGTTTCAAGATTACCCCCACACTCATTACACTTGGCACCATCAGTACGTTGTGTCACCTGTTTCTTTGTCTGACTTCCTGAATCCTTATTATCCTGAAAACTGGTTTGTCTATCTCTCTTTTTATGCTTGTCATTCCAATTTGCCTGCACTTCGATAAGACCTCTTTCTACTAGCAACGTTTTGTTTACCACGTCCTTATATGTCTTCAGCTCAAATGGTACCACTCCCCTCTTGATTGCAGGCTTTAACCCCTCTTCAAACCTACGCACGTGATTTTCTTCGGTTGCCACGTAAGTAGGGGCAAACTTGGCAAGACGTGCAAACTCAGCCTCATACTCAGACACCGTCCTGTCCTTCTGAAGTAGCTTAATAAAGTCATTCTCAACATGATCCTCTTCCCTCACATCATTAGTCTGATTCCGTTGTCGACCTCTCCGGTTTTGGATCCTCGTACTCACTCTTCTTTTCGCCATTAACCTAAAATAGCAAAAGGGGAAAATAGTCATAAATCCAAATAGATAAGCTTTTGACATGCTAGGAAATAAAATATTATAAACTTTCATAATTCGATAAAACAAATAATCATATCTAACAAACTACACTAACACTCCCAGAATGACACTGAGGTCAAACCTAAGACTCAGATCAAACTTATTCTCACACATTCTAAACTCCCAAAGATCTAAAGCCAAAGCTTTGATACCAACTGTAACGATCCCGAATTTCCACAACAATAATAATACTTAATTGATAATAAAATAACCTCCAACGGCTACTAAAACCATAATTCAAACACTAACCATAAATTGAAATAACTTAAATGCTGAAAAACGGTAACACTTTCAACGGCTAGTACAATCCACTAGCTCAACAAAATTCTTTATAGTCTTACAACTCTCAAATAATTGCATTAACTGACTAAAGATTCTAAAATGAAATAAGCTAAAAACGATCATTGAACTCCTTATGAGGTGCTCCCGAACCGTTTCACATTCTTCCTATATGAAATCTGGAAGAAGAAAAAAATGAAAGGGTGAGCGAACAATGCCCAGTAAGTTCATATACAACCCCTCCGGTTACTAAGGAGGAGTTGACCTGAAGGAATATGAAACGAAACAAATTTCAAATAACAATCGAAGACATAACGAAGTACAAATTCGAAATCATTATTTAACAAATTCTCAAATCACATGTCTTTCAAAATCTCAATGGTTTCACAAACTGAGTTAACAAATATTTTAGAGTTCCAAATGATGACGAAATCGATTCAAATTGACTCGAATGGTTTACTTATTTAAAACTGTCCCATACCAGCTTTAATTAACTAAACCACTCACAGATTATAAGGAAATTCAAAGGACTGATAAGCTGAACAAAGTTGACTCGAATGATCTAGTTATCTACAACTGTCCCATACCAGCTGTAGATAATCAAATCATTCACAGACATCATGATCACATAAGTGGTCCACTGACCTTATCAAACCAAAATCCCATAAAGGGAACAAAAGCCCACAAGAAGCACAAAGGTTAGCTCCGCAGAGTCCTAAACAGTGTATCCAGAACACTCCACCACTACTACATTGAAGCGGTGAACTAAGTTTGCCCGAAGGTCAAAATATCAAATATACCCCGCCGAAGCAGGTTGTCTAACTTAGTGATCATTAATGGAACAAAAATCACATCATATCAAAACTCATTTTTTTTTATATACAGAATACGAAATTTCACAACAACAACAAAATTTTGTATTTACGAAACCAAAAGGATGATATAGCAAACGAATAACAAAAGATTAGCAAATAACGGTAAACGAGGGAGTCAAAACAAATACTGACGCGAGGTCAGCTTTTACGTATCAAAGAAACGTACATCGCCAAGAAATATGCGGAAACCTAAACAATGAAACGGAGCGGAAATCAATTAACTTAAAGATGTATAATCCCTTACCTTAGCCTTGCTTTCCTTCCTTAAGCAACGCCTTTACGTGAAATCTATAATCACGGAATAACATAACTTAGGCACAAGTAATCGTTTATTACTTCTTATGTACCTATACTTCCTTTCTTTAGTTAGCCTATGAGTTACTCTTAGACTCACCTTAACTGGTTAACTTCTTTAACTTAAGGAAACTCTGCCAAAGATACTAAAGTGTAAGGGGAAAACTCTAACTTTTGATTCATTTTCTTTTTAATTTGGGAAGCCCCCACCAATGTAAACACACACACTGCCTGCACAAACGCACACGTCATTTTTCTCTCTCTTTCTTCTTCGTTGACTTCCTCATGTCCCACATAATTTAATTTGGATTCCATCCTTTCTTTACATTAATCATGACTTCTCTCTTTTCAAAGTTTCCCTTGAAATACTAATAAAATAATAATACTTGCTCTTACACCATAATATAAAATTACTGATTTTTTTTTTACAATTAAATCATCAAAGAAAAACACTCACCTCAATGGGTTTTATCAATAGCAGCCGCCGCCATTTTCCTCTTTACGGTCTCGGCTTCTCTCTCTAATTCTCCCAAGCTGCCGCCTCCTCTCACAACACTGCTTCTCTCTCTAATTCTTATTTACGTGAAGAACAACTAAGGCTGCTAGGGTTATTTAAAGATGTATATATATTTGGGTCTCTAATATCTAAGCCCAAAAGATAACCTAGCCCAATTAAATAAAGATAATCCAAATTAAATTAATCAATCCCACTTAACCTAGTCCAACTTGATTTAACTCATCTAACCCAATTTTAATAAACTAACCCACTTAACTTAGTCCATTTATAAAAAGATAACCCAATTAATCAAATAACCCAATAACAAATTTAGAAAAAGAAAAAATATTACCAAATAAATGCAATAATATTTGGGTTATTACAGTTGCACCTTGCACTTTGGGGCTACCGAACATCAGTCAGAACAGCCACGGGAGAAACTCCATTCGCCCTGACATACGGGATGGAAGCAGTACTGCCCGTTGAATTGGAAATTCCCTCACTACGAGTGCTGCTGGAAACGAGATCAACATAGTCGAATGGCTCCGAAGCGGACACGATGAACTGGCTCTGCTAGACGAGCTCCGACTAAAGGCCATGGAGCACATTCGAGCCTACCAAAGCAGAATGGCCAGAGCTTTCGACAAGAAAGTCAAGTCCCGAGACATCAGGGAGGCGATCTGGTACTCAAAGAAAAGCCTCCCACTCGAACCAACCCACTGGAAAAATGGGAACCAACATGGATCGGCCCTTTCGTGGTTCAAAAGATCTTCTTTGGAGGTGCCATGAAGCTGACAGACCTAGACGGAAATCCCCTCATGAATCCAGTCAACGGAAGCAAACTTCGCAGATACTTCACCTAAAAAATATCAACTGTGCATCTCTTGACACTCCTTGTAGTGTCGAACTACGCAGATCTGAGCCCTCTAGTCCGGGGGAAATGTAGGCAACCTTAATTGGTCCGGTCTAAAAAACACACAAAAAACAAAAGTTTGGATGCCGACCAAGGCTCCCATCACACTATACACTTTTCAAAACATGTCCCCACCATCACCTTGACCAAGTCAAACGACGGCGGCAACATCAAAGGACAACAAAAGGTCACTCAACATTACAAGATTGACCCATGTCAACAAAAAGCTAGGGGCTTGCCTTCGCCCTCGTACACTTCAAAAAAAACAAAGAGCTCAAGCAGAAGCTTTCAAAAGAAAAAGGAGCTCAAGAAGAAGCTTCACAAAAAAATGAGGCCAAGGACCCAGCGCCGACAAACAAGAAGCAAGGGAGTCACTGAAAATACCGTAAAAAATGACTTGTCAAGGGACCATCCAACCTTCTCATCCAAACACAAAATCCAAACAAAAAAAGGGATGCCGTCAAGGCTCAGACTGCTTCAGTCCACAAATACAACAGAAAGGCCCAAAGCTGGATGCCGACAAGGCTCACAAAAGAAGCAAAAGGCAAACAAGAGATCTTGCGTCTCGACAAAGCTTTAAAAGTAAATCACAAATCACTAACGGTTACAACATTTCTTGATGAGTTCAAGCACGGTCTACTCTCAAGTTCACAACATGCTAAAGGACAGCTTAATACATTTAACAAATAATGTGTCTGTAATACAATGAATGGATACTTAGGAGGTCATTCCGCGCCAACCGCGCTTGTCCCCTCGCCATTCTTCCCTTTTTTCCCTCGTCCCCAGCGAGTCTTCTTTTGCTCCACGCGAGCCAACTCTGTCTCTCTCATTCCGAGATTAGGGGTCCTCCCCATAGAGTCAAACAATCCAGCAGCTCGCAGAGCTTCATTCGTCCGTGCCTCGGCCCGGATCTCCTCCCTGCGAGTCTGCAAAAGAGGACCTCTCTTCGTCAGTCGATCAACTCGAGTCTTGTAGTCAAATAAAGCATCTCCTGTCACATCCTGAGGGTTAGACCAGGCTTCGGCAATTCTAAGGCTATAGCTAGGATGGCAACCTTGCCCCAGAATCGCTTCACGCCTGCTCCCCAAAACCACTTGGGACTGCCCGACATGCTGCTCATACCAATCCAGGTACTCAGTGGTCAACACAACACTCTCCCGACGTCAAAGGAGCACCACAGGAGGGAAAGCGGAATACTTCTATACCCTCAAAAAATATCGAAAAGCATCAAAAGCTGCCATACAAAAAGAAGCCACCTCCGCAGTGGCGATGTCATCCCAGCCCAGCAAAGGCTCCTGCCTCATCCCAAACTGTCGAGAAATGAGCGACGGAATATAGAAGGAGGATCAATACAAACCTGGAACTCTGACAACATAGGACCCTTCCTGAAAGGCCCTCCTAGTCTCAATCCCCCAGTGAGGAACCCACCAACGGATTTGATGCGTGCCAAACTGTGCCATCCAACTCTCCCAGGCGGACTGATCCATTTCCAATACAAGAGGTCGCTGAGAAAATGTCCACGGGCTAAAAGACGCCGGAGACTCGGGCATGGCTTGAAGCCTCTCTCGCAACCACAAGGTGAGCAAAGCGGGGTTTCCCCCTCTTATGAACCTATCCCCAGTCGACAGACGATCAATGTCGTGAAGGGTCTCCCCCATCACCAACGGAACAATATCCTCCCCAGCTCGACAGTGCCCTACCACATCCAGTAAAGCGCCGTTACATACCCCAAGTGAGCTGACCATGAAAAGCGTCGCTATCACGCATAAGGCAAATGCATCCCACGAGACGTCACTCTCACCATCGCTCATAAACTGCTCCGGCAGCACAGAAATGTCAATATGACCAGAATCAAAAGTCATACCCTGCACTTCCTCCAACGAAGTCCGAAGAAAGCATGCAAGCTTCACGCTCACGACCGCACCGCCAATCACAGGGAGCGAGATGGCCTCCAACTTCGGTCCTCCAATCGAGGCCCGAAAATCCTCAAAGGTGGGCGTGACCTCATTGTAGGAGAAGCTATACACGTGTCTCCTAACATCCCAGAACTTCGCGGCAGCCCGCAATAATTCCCAATCAGGAACTAACTCCTTAAGGGACCAAACCGAGCGGAGTCGAAACTTCATCTCGAAAGCCCGCTTATTGTGCCTCATATGGTGCCTCATCCACATTTTGAGCCGCTCAAGGAAGAACTCTTGCCTCTCCTTTGAAAGCCTCGACAAAACTCTCGAAACAAGCGAAGAATCCATGGCAAATGTGGAGGTTTCTAGAGAAAATGAGGAAGAAAGCTCGAAATGAATGCAAATGGGAAGTGGGGGAAGTCCAGACTTTCTGTGGCTCTTATTTCATCACCAAAAGCAAGGCACGTCCTCACGGACCACTTTGCATGCTGGATGTGTCCGTGCGGACCACATTGCCACCTGGCCCCACATTTTCAGCAAACTGCAAAACTGCTACTACTCTCGGTAGGACCTTGCCCCAAACTGCTCAAAAGCCTGGCCAAAGCCTTTTTCGGCCACCATACACTAACCACAAATGCGTTCCTAGCTCATGTGGCATGCACACAAAAATAATAAACTAGCAACAATTCCTAGGCCAATCCCCGAGAATCACAAAATACGACATTACATCTCAAATAAAATACTTTGTTGTGCATATACAAATGTTTTATTACAGGTACAAAATGTCTGTTGCTAAACAAAAAAAAAACAACGAAAAGAGGGAAAGCAAATGAGCCCTACTCCGACTCATCATCATCAACCTCCACAAACGAGAAATCCGGCATCTCGGCAAACTCGCCAGTCACATCCTAATCATCAGAATACTGGACCCCCTCCTCGTGCGAGTACTCGAAGTACTCTGAAGGATCAAACCCAGTGAAAGGATTAAAGAAGGGATGCGCAGACGAACCCTCACCCTGTGCCTCCGGCGGAGGAAAGAACTGATGAAGGGTCTACGGCCTCTGAGTCCCTGAAGACGTCCCTGCATCAAGACTCTGCCGCCCCCGAACCGGTACCTCCTGCTGTAGCCCTGGCTCAGCCCTCAACGAAGGAGTATCCACAGACCTCCTTGAAGGCATTGGCTCGAACGCCTCCGCGTGCTGCGAAGACCTGCAAGACAGCTTCCCCGAGAGCTTCTTTGCAAAAGACCTCATCCCCACAAACCGACGGGTCAGTGTATCAAAGGATCTCCCCGAGACCTGCGCAAGCAAACAACCAAAGAAACGTTAGCTAAAGAGATACAATCATACTCGACAAAAGAGAAAAATACAGAAAAGATGCCAAGATGGAGAAGAGTAAGCACACTCACCGGAGCATCCAGGCCAACCCAATAAGTTACAGAAGCATGCTCTGGGATGGGCACCAACACCCTCCTCCTCGAAGAATCCTTGCGAACATACGTAAAGTCCGGCCCAGACACCGGAACATCTGGGGGACGTGGCGGGCCACCCTGCCTCTCCCTCGCCAACACCTCTGGCGTCCTCAACTTTCGCCTAACAAGGCCCCGTACTCCTCTCCACTCACGCCGTCCAGGTACCTCTCGTACTCCATCACATCCATGTCACGAGAATTCATCATATCGAAGGGCGGATCCCTCGGAGCCACATGGGGCTCGCCTGTGCCATGCTACCAGAAGACCCTCTCCCCCAGATACATGAAATCGTAAGTAAGGCCCCGCAGCATCTTCCTCTGCCATGTCACCGCGGGACCACCCTCAAACTCGTCATCGCCATACCGAGTCCAAGGGTACAACTCAAACCCCGCCGGGCTATCCCTCTCCAGGAACTCCTGTACATCCCAATATGCAATAGTGACCTTTCCCCTTCTCGTCCTCCTCTTCCTCAAAGAACGAGCCCAGCACAGCATGGCAGGGTAGGCCACCATGGCCTCATCCTCCCGATCCCACGGCTGGCACCGGAGGATCTCATAGCACCACACCTGCAATAAAAAAGCAGATAGTACTCAGAAAAAAATAAAAAGAAGACGGAGAAATGATAAACTGCTAAACCACAAACAACAATAAACTCATACCTCCAGTGCAAAATCAAAGCATCCCAGGGAACTGGCCGCGCCCCGGCTAAACCTGTCCATCGCAAAGTAGAGCTCGGCCAAGCCCGCCTCGCCCCAAGCAATCTCAACAACCCTCTCCAAGTCCACCAAACTCTCCAGTAGAGGGAAGAGAGCGAAAGAGGCGTGGTTCGAGAACAGAGTCTCGGAAAGAGCAAACCACATAAAAGAGCGCGCCAACTGCTCAGCCGTCACTCCTCCAGTGCCCCGGCGATAAGCCCCGATGTTGGTCGTGATCTGCGCCTCCACATCGATGTACAACATGCCCAAGCCCTTACAAGGGTAGGGTGCAAATCCCAGCAACTTAGCCAGCACCCCATCGGACATCCTGTTCCGCCATCTCACTGGCCCTCCCTTGAAGGAAAGCCCGGTGATTGCTGCAAAATCGGTAGGAGTCACCGTCACCTCTCCCCAGCTAAAGTGGAAGGTATGCGTGGTGTCCCACCAGAGCCAAGAAGACGCCCTTGTTCTTCTGCGTCTCCGCTATCCCGGCCAAGTTCTCTACGAACACACCCAAACCAGAATCAAAGACCAGCCTCTTAGGACTTGGTCTACCCTCCCGGGAGTTCTACGGCAGGTTCTGCCACAACTCAACTACGGCCTCAAGGGACCCCCGTGACTTCATCTTCTTCGCCTTCTCGGACGAAAGCACCTCATCCTGCAGGTAAACACAACAAAGGTACGTTAATAACAACACTTAAAACAAATATACAGAAAAAACACGGCAAAACACAAAAGCCCGTCACAAAAACACGGCACGCACTACATGACACAATTTCAAAAGTCCGTCCCAACACGGCAAAACACAAAAGTCCGTCTCAACATGGCAAAACACAAGAGTCCGTCACAAAAACACGGCACACACGTCACATTTTCAAAACAAAAGCCCGTCACGAAAACACGGCACACACTATACAATTTTCTCAAAAGAGGGATCCGTCCCTACATGACACATTTTCAATAAAAGCCCGTCACAAAAACACGACACACATTGCACATAAATTTCCCCACAAAGTCCGTCACAAAAACACGACACACATCACACTTTTCACACAAAGTCCGTCCCTACATGGCAATTTTTTCACAATGTACATACGGAAATAGCATAAGGTACAAATCACCGAAGCATGCATTTCAAAGAGAGACACTTTATTTTTACAAATAAGAGCTAATCTCCACATTTTTGCACAAAAATCACATACCCACAATTCTTACATGCTCAATTTCAACAATTCACCATAAATTTCACAAAATGAGCATGGCAACAACAAAAGCCCCAAATATACAAAAACTAAAACCTAGTTCTAGCATACAATATTTCAAACAAGAATCAAAGCAACAATTGACTTCTTACTTCCCTTACGGTCCTTCCCCGCAAGTTGTGCACCTCCGAATCCGGATACAACACATCTGGATTCCTTGTCGAAGGCATAAAGGAAGAGCAATTCCATTGGAGATCCAATCTCCTCTCCATGGCCTCTTGGCTCCTTTGGCGATGACCTCGTCTGATTCTTTCCGCCATTGTAGCAATTCAAGCAACCCGGAAGAATTCCCTTAAGAAATTTTGACCAAAACCAATTTTCTCTCTCTCTCTCTCTCTCTCTCTCTCTCTCTCTCTTGTTCAAACAGAAGGAGAAATTGAAGTTGTTGTTCGTGGCTAGAACTTGATCTGGATTTGGGGAAATTCAAACCCCCCACCAATCCGCACGGACCACTTTGCAAAGTAAGTGGATCCGTGCGGACCACTTTGCATCACAGGTGAGATTACCCTTTTGCCCTTATATTCTTTGCCCCTGGCTGTCCAAAGGCCTTTTTCAGCAGATTCAATACAGTTTGGTCCTTCACCCAACCAAACTAACGCCGACCATCATCGTAAGCCCGGATCTCGCCCACTAAACGGCAAAACAAGCACAAAAGGCACAAAATGCCTTCAAACGCAAATCAAAAGGTACAAAACACCTTCGAACACCAATCCAAAGGCACAAAATGCCTCCGAAACAAAACACAAAATAAAAACTGGCCATCAAAGTAAGCCCGAACCCCCTTCCCCAGCGGACAAAAACTCAAACGAGAATTCTTGAAAACCCGTACAAGACCACACATCCCCAGCGGATAAACACCGGCAGTCATCGTAAGCCCGACCTTTCCCCAGCGGACAAAGCACAAGGCAATCACGCCCCCCAAAATCAAAGCACAAGGCAATCAAGTCCCCCCCCCCAAAATCAAAGCACAAGGCAATCACGCCTCCTAAAATCAAAGCACAAGGCATCACGCCTCCCAAAATCAAAGCACAAGGCAATCACGCCTCTCAAAATTAAGCACAAAGCAAGCACGTCTCACAAAAGGCCTCGCCAGGTTCATGCTCATGAACCAAAGAACAAACACTTCCAACCTCAGTCAGAGGACAAGGCACGTCCTCATGCACGACACAACCTCAGTCAGAGGATAAGGCACGTCCTCATACACGACACAACCTCAGTCAGAGGATAAGGCATGTCCTCATGCACGACACAACCTCAGTCAGAGGACAAGGCACGTCCTCATGCATGACACAACCTCAGTCAGAGGACAAGGCACGTCCTCATGCACGACATCACCTCAGTCAGAGGATAAGGCACGTCCTCATACACGACAATACACTCACCATTTCTGAACTACGATAAAGCTTGATTCCCACTTGAGATACGTAGAAATCCTATCAAAGGGTCCAGCCAGCCGACCCAAGTGGTCACCTTAGGACACCACCACGTCCTCACAGCCGACCCAAGCGGTCACCTTAGGACACCACCACATCCTCATAGCCGACCTTAGCAGTCACATCACCTACAGGACACCACCACATCCACGCACAGAGTCTCAGTTAGAGGACAAGTCACGTCCGCATACACGACAACTTCACCACCTTCGAACTACGATCAGGCTTGATTCCCACTAGGGATACATAGGAATCCTATCAAAGGGTCCAGCCAACTGACCTAAACGGTCACCGATAAGATACCGACACGTCCACACACTGAGTCTTAGTCAGAGGACATCACACGTCCTCATGCACAACAACACTCACCCGGATGAACTGCGATCAGGCTTGATTCCCGCTAGGGATACGTAGGAATCCTATCAAAGGGTCCAGCCAGCCGTCCCAAGTGGTCACCTTAGGACACCACCACGTCCTCACAGCCGACCCAAGCGGTCACATTAGGACACCACCACGTCCTCACAACTGACCTAAACGGTCACCTTAGGACAGCACCACGTCCTCAAAACTGACCCGAACGGTCTCCTTAGGACACCACCACGTCCTCAGAGCTGACCCAAGCAGTTACCTTAGGACACCACCACGTCCTCACAGCCGACCCAAGCGGTCACCTTAAGACACCACCACGTTCTTATAGCCGACCCAAGCGGTCACCTTACGATACCACCACGTCCTCACAACTGACCTGAACGGTCTCCTTAGGACACCACCACGTCCTCACAGTCGGCCTTAGCGGTCACATCACCCACAGGACACTGACACGTCCACGCACTCTCCGAACTACCATCAGGCTTGATTCCCGCTAGGGATACGTAGGAATCCTATCAAAGGGTCCAGCCAACCGACCTAAACGGTCATACAGTAGGACACCACCACGTCCTCACAGCTGACCTTAGCGGTCACATCACAGCAGGATATTGCCACATCCTCACAAACTGACCTACACGGTCACCTCCTCTCCCAGCACGCGATCCAGATCAGGACCCTTATCTTATCGACGACCCCACTTCCTTCGTAAGTGACGTCGTCGAGGGGCTTCTGTAAGTACCCCAATCTGGATCACTCCTCATCCGACGCACGGGAAACACTGCAGACTCACACAAACGTGATCTCGAACACCTGTAACCTTCAAAAACTCCAAAAATGACCAACCAAACCAAAGGGGAGGCTTTTTGGGATTAAAAAGCACAAAAGGACTTTTTGGGAATTTTGGAAAATTTGGAAAAGCATGACTGATCCGTGTGGACCACTTTGCTTCCAGACATCATAATTACAAAATTCGCTTAAAGTCCACAATATTCCCTTAAATCCAGGAAAACCAAAAATTTGGTTTTCCAAGCATGGTCCGTGCGGCCCACTTTGTCATTTTTCCATGGCTATAAATAGAGGCCCCCCTCTCATTTTTGACACACATCCATTCTCTTCTCTCTCCCCCTAGCCTTCAGGCTCCCCTCTAAGTCCTCTTGAGGCACTCCCGGTCCCTTTTGGTTCCCTCCGGAGCATTCTGAGGCCCCCTCTGGTACTCCGAAGCCCTGTCGAGAGCTCTCGAGATGCTCCCGAGCTGCCTCGAGGCACTCCCGAGGCATCCCGAAGCCTTGCCAGTCTATCCTGAGGCATTTCGGTCCATCCTGAGGCATCCCGGTCCATCCCAAAGCCCTGTCGAACAATCCCGGTCCAATCCCGATGCACGCCGGACCTCTGCCTGAGTCCAGTCAACGATCCCTGTGATCCCAACGCATGCCGAAACTCTGCCCGAGTACACACCTGACAATCCCGAGGCACACCGAAGCTCTGTCCGCAGACACCAGCACGTCCCGACGCCATCCCGGTCCGTCTCGAAATACTATTCAACACTCAAACACTATTCCCAAGCGAAAGACAGACACGAACCAACATTGGTAAGGCTTCCTTCCATCACTATTTCAATACATTTCAATACATAGCGTACGATGTAGACATCATATACAACATGCATTTTTAAAAAGCACATACACACACACAACTTTTAAAGAAAGAGGGCTACCGAAAGACTCGTTTTTTTTTAGGTGACTCGGGTGCGCTTTACTATGCCCTTCCCGAGGAGTAATCTGACCTCCGAACTCAAAAATCTCATCACACAACAACAGTTTTGAAACTAAGCCTTTTTTCAATGTTTTGGGCTAAATCAAATCGACGTGGCGACTCTACGAACAAAAATGCAACGAGACACCTCCTCAACCAATGAGCAAGCAAGATGTCGGGGCCCACGCGCGAGCTGGATCCGAATAATTTTAACTACGCCATTAGTTTGCGATCTGTAGGGAGAGAGGACTTATGGCGTGTGATCTTGAATTCGGCCAATAGTCTGTCGCATTCTTCTTCGAAGTGAGATCCATTGTCTGACATGACCTCGTTCGGGATGTCGTATCGGCATATTATGTTTTCCTTGAGGAACTGCGCGACCTTCTTGGAAGTTAGCACTTTGTAGGACTTGGCTTCGACCCATTTTGTGAAGTAGTCGATGACTACCAAGACGAATCTGTGGCCGTTGCTTCCGGGCGGAGCGATCTTCTTGATAACGTCGATTCCCCAAGTGTCGAAGGGCCAGGGAGTGGTCATTTAATAGAGATCATGAGGGGGAAGATGGTTAAGGTTGGAGAACCATTGACACTTGTCGTAGCTCGGACAAAGTGGATGCAATCCGCTTCCATGGAGATCCAGTAGTAGCCCATTCAAAGAATGATCTGCATCAGGGCTCTGGCATTTATGTGGGGACCGCAAGCCCCATTGTGGACTTCGTTCATGAGCTCATTCACTTTTTCCTTGCTGATGTAGAGGAGGAGCGGTCCTTGGTAGCATTTTTTGTATAGCATGTTCCCAAGGATGACAAAGTGAGAGGCAAGGCATTTTAGGGCCACAATGCTCTTGGCTTTGATTCCTTCTTTGCATTTGCCTTCCTCATTCATGAAAGCGGTTTTCCCGTTCTTGAGGTATTGGTAGATTTGGTTGTACCATGACTCATTGATTGGCTCAGGCTCTGGCTCGATTTCGCAGCAGTAGACAGGAATTTCCTTTCTTCCTACTTTGAATGGCTTTATCACCTTCCCTTTGGGTATTTCCATGAGTGAAGCCAAGGTGGCTAGGGCGTCTATAAACCAGTTCCGGTCTCTTGGCAAGTAGTGGAAGGTGACCTCTTTGAATTGTGTGACGAGGTCTTCCATGCAGGCATGATATTTTGCAAGCCTGGGTCTATCGTTTTCCATTTGTTGGAAACTTGATTGATGATTAGGGCTGAGTCCCCGTAGACCTCTAGCTCTTGGACGTTCCTTTCGAGGGAGACCTCTAGTCCGGCGACGCATACTTCGTATTCGGCGGCATTTTTGGTTACCTCGAAGCTTAGCCTTATGGCGATTGGGGTATGCTCGTCTTTTGGGTCAACCAAGAGCATTCCAATGCCATTTCCTCTTTTATTGGCTGCTCCATCGAAGAAAAGTTGCCATCGATTCTCGCCTTCGAGTGCGAAGATTCCTTCATCTGGAAATTGTGGTTCGGGACCTTTGGCCTCGTCGGTTGGGAAGTCGGCCAATTGTTCAGCCATTACTCGTCCCTTGATTGACTTCTGATTTATGTATTTGATGTCGGTGAAGAGGCTTTCGATTTGCGTCTTTTTAGGCTCTTCAGCAGTCCGCAAATTCACTGTGGTTAAAACCTTCTCGGCAGCTTGGGCCCGATTTTCCTCTCGTTTGACAACATGCTTAAAGATTTGTTTAATGTATTGTTCATTTAATGTGTCTGCTTCTTTGTCAAGTGAATCATTATTAACTATTTGTGGTTTAGTTAATTTATCAGTTGTTAAAAATGCAATGAGGGGATATTCAGAAAGGTCGAACCTTTTATTAAAAGCGTAGAGAAGATACATTGTTGGTTATGAACTCACAATATTCGGCGTAGGGCCATTAGATGACTCGAAAGACTCAAATGCAAATACAACATGACTCGAAACTAGACTCTAAGAGACGAGGGATTGTACCAGGATTCATTTTTCTTCGCCGGCTGTAGGTCCGGCAAAGGGGGTGATGGCTCTGATAGCCATTCTTCGACTGATACCGTTCCCAAGGGAAGGCTTGCCTTTGGTTCTACTTCAAACCAAACCGCTGAGGTATTAGGATGCTCGTTTGAGGGTATCCCTCTATTGGTGCTACTACCGGGTCCCGGGGGCTCTTGGCAATAGAAGTCGTGGAGAGCTTCTTCCAGGAGAGTGAAGCACTCGCTTATTCGGAGTTGATTCTTGCTGATGTTGATTATCTTCATAGAATCTGTTCCCTTAGCTGAGATCTTTGCTTGGATGATATTCACGATATCTGAATCGAGGGGGCATGATATTTCTCCTTCCTTGACTAGGCTCCGAAGGATGTTGCGCCATTGTTCTTCTAGGTCAGACACTGGGACGTTGAATTGGACTATGCTGTTGTAGCCGTTTTCATGGGATCCGAGTGTGTCGACATGGGGATTGACATGTTCCAAGGTGTTGGTGGTGGACCAGCTTTCTTTGGAAGGGTTTCCGGTGAAGTATGGGTCTTCCCCTTGGTCAAGTTCCATCTGGGCGTCCATCTCTTGATCCTCTTTTAAGCATTCTTCACAATCACATAGATCAGACTGGTCGTCTTGGCCCATGAGCTCTTCGATTTCTAGCTCGTCAGGCTTAATGCATGGATGTAGGGATCTATTTCGAACTGATCATGACTGGGGTCTCGTCCGCCAAGGAATATTCGGTCATGTCGGGACCTTCTTCGGGGTCGTAGCTTGCTGGCCAAGCGCTCTTCATCATGTTGCTCCAGCATATATATCACTTCGAGGTTCCCGTTGGCGTTGATGAATTTTACGCATTGGTGTAGAGTGGATGATACTGCTTTCATCTGGTGCAGCTAAGGTCGTCCCAGCAAGGCAGAGAAATTGGACTTGATCTCCACAACTTGGAATTCCATCGACTCCATTTGTTCGTCGAACTGGATGTTCAGATTTATTACTCCCAGAACAGCATGGGGCGTGGAGTCGTAGGCTCGGATTATTCGGGGTGAAGGTCTCATTCAGGAGCGATCGATCCAGAGCTGTTTCATCATATGCGCAACAAGGACGTTGACCGCCGAACCGTTGTCGACCAAGATGTTCGGGAGGTAGAACCTTTCTATCTTCACGAGGATGAGTAGGACCTCGTTGTGTCTGTTTTCACATGCCGGTAAATTTGTATCTGTGAAGGCTAGACCGCTTCCGGCACTGCTGTTTGCTTCAGTCGGCCCTGCCTCCGGGGAGTACTCAATCCATCCATGGGTATTCCTCGATTGTGGTAGGGATCATAGGGAGACGGTCATCCTCGGATCCTCCCTTCTGGATTCCCTATCACGGGAGCGTTTGACTTTGATTTTGCATTCCCAGTCGTAGCGAGATAGCATGTTGGCAGTCTCAGAGATTGTAGGGGGTCTACTCTAGCATGGAGTCTCAAGAATGCTATCATATTTACTCTGTCATTCCGGGGGAACTGATTTTCGACTGTGTTGGGGTCACGGGGGCGTTCTAACTTTCCTTCTTCAATTAGCCTTTGGACCACTTATTTTAGCACGAAGCAATTGTCGGTGGTATGACCGGGGTAGTTGTGGAAGGCACAGCGTTTGGTCATGTCCATGTTAGGATTGAGAATCTTTGGCTGGAAATTCTCGAGAGGTTTGAAGATGTTTCGTTTCACCAATGCTTCGAACACTTGGCTCAGGGGCATCTCGAGGTTATCAAAACACTGGAACTGCCGTGGGCGAGGAGGATTGTTATTCCTCAGGGGCGCTTGATCACGGCTTACTTGAGCTCCGTTTTGGATGTAGTGGACTGCTCCGATGGCTTTCTTTCCTTTTCTTGGGACATGTGCCAGATTTGACGGGGTTGCCCGGTAGCGGTAGGACGAAGAAGGAGCTGCTGCTGTTTTCTGGAGGCTCAAGGTCTTTTCGAACTTGGTCCCTGCATTGACCATGGCACGGAGGTTGGGATAAAAGTGGTGGCTGATCAGGGTCCTCAGAGATGGTTTGAGGCAGGAATGGAAGATGTCCATTTGCTCTTCTTTGGAAAGCGGATCCATTCTCTCGCTCAGTTTCCAATTCCATCTTTTGTAGAACTCGCCTACAGGTTCGTCATCCTTTTGTTATGTGGCTTGCAGATCATGGCAATTTGTTTCCCATTCAAGGTTGGCGCGGTACTTCTCTAGGAAGATCTCGCTGATTTGATCCCAGGTGGAGCGATTTTCCGCTTTACGTTGAGGAACCACCTTAGTGCCGTGAATTTGAGGGAGTGTTGGAAGTGATCCACCATTTATTGTGGGGTGGCCCCTTTGGCTCTCACACCCAAGGCGTAGGTGTCGATGTGGGTCTTTGGGCATTCTGTCCCGTCGAACTTTTCCATTTTCGGCATTCTGAATTTTGGAGGTAGAGGAACCACCTTGCTCGGGTCTGTGGGCATAAGTGAGTCCTTTCGAGAGTTGGCCAATTTGCCTTGCACGTCCTTCATTTGTTCGACCAGCCAAGCCATATGAGGGTCAGTAGACAGGGGCAGGCTGCCGTTTTCGGGGATGGAAATCGAAGATGGAGGGGATTGGCTGATGGGGTCGCCATTCGGGAGTCTTGGGGAGGTAGTTGAGTGTATACCATCCCGTACCCTTGATTGTTGAAATTGGAGCCAAGGGCGTGATTTCCTGGACCACGAAGGGTTGTGTTTGGGAACTGGGGAAAGGTTTCATTAGCCCCAAGTGGCAGTCCAGCGGGTGGTAGGTTTGAAATGTCAGGATATCGGTTTGGGATGTCTGTCCCTGGCAGACATTGGGATTTTAGATTATGGCTGCGAGGCTCATATAGAGCCAAATGATTGAATCTCGGGGGATACCGAGATGCATTGGGATCTGGGGGAGCAGGCCCATATGTGTGCTGGTGATATTGAGCTTGTGGCGCAGGGCCGAGAAACTGGTTGTGCTGAGGCGGGCAGATTGGAGCTGCTTGACTAAGGCTCGAGTGAAGCTTCGAGCGGGAGCTACTTTCCGTTGCTTGGTTTTCGTAGCTTGATGGAGGAGGGACTTGCTGATAGCTTTGAAAAATCGGGGGAGTAGGCATTTCTTCATCTTCTATGAGGACGAAGGTCCCATCAGGTTGGGGAACGATGACAGTTCCGCGGCGGTACATGGTGTCTACGATCCAGACTTGCGGTTCTTCTTGACGCTTCTTGAGAGCTTCGAAGGTTTGCAGCACCTCCTCCATTGTTTGGAGGTTTCTCAGAGGCGGGGTATCGTTTCCCTCATTGTTATCTGTCGACCCTGCCATGAGAGATTAACGGACTGTTCGGATCGCTGAACCGGAAGGGCTGTCGGACCTTGTGACTTCGATACTGAAAAGACGGCTCCCGGGTACTCTCAACCACTTTCAGTTCGCTGGAGGGGGGGTGACGGATAAGTTTTAGACATGGGAAGACCTTTTTTGGATAAAGGGGAGAAGCTCATGCGACATGCATTTTTTTATTTATGCTTTTTTTATTGTTTAATTTACTTAAAACGTGTTTTCTCAGAATCCTAAATTGATTGGAAAAGATGGCTCTTCTTTTTCACAACTATTCTAGATCCTTGGTCAGTGAAAACCATCAATGCGGCTATAAGCCCCTCGTTTTGCACCTGTATTTCGACCTCCCAGGGTGGGCAGCCCCGAGAGAGGGTCCTATAGGGCAAGCGGTTTTCACCGGCCAAAAGAAAAACGAACCTAAGGACCGAGCCTGTCATGTTCATTTTAATGCGTCGGCCATATGAATAGTGAATGTAGCCAGTACCTGAGTCAAGATCGGGTCAAGAGTTCGGCATGACCTCTCTTTACCTTGCTTGCGCAAGGGAGCTATGACGTTAGGTTTTGATTAGGTCATATTGTCATGAATGACGTATTAAATAAAAATTAAATTAAATTATATTATATTATATTAAGGTGCATTATAAGTAAGAAATAGATCGCGGAAGTAATTAAAAGATTTTCGGTGTTAAATGATCTACCAAAAATATTGATGTCAAAATCTATAGTATAAATGAGGGTGGTCCTTCTACTGTTTAATGAACAGTTTCAACGACGGAAATTCTCATTTTGCCCTCACTATTTTGTCCCTTTTTCATTTTGTTCTTGAATTTTTTTTTTTAAATTAAAAAAAATTAATTAATAAATTAAAAAAAAACGTGATTTTGGACGAGGGCATGTGCTAGTTTCTAACAAAAGAAAGAGAACACCAAACCATAGCTTATGAATTATGATGACCAAACCATAGCTTATGAATTATGATGACCAAACTGGGATAACTTTCCTACTCCATCAGCCCTTTTTAGTCAACAATCATTTGACCACTTTCCTCATAGTGCTAATTGCCTAAATCCCTTCTTTATATGTGTAATCTGAGATTTCTCACTCCGCTTTCTTGCTTCTCTTTCTCCCTCAATTCCCTTTTGACTGGGGGTGCTTCTCTCTCTCTCTCTCTCTCTAACATTGTCTCCTTACCAGTTACCACAAGCCGCTGAAATTGGAAAGACTACCTATAGGAGGTTCTATTATTGAGTAGAAACTGAAGTACAGTTTTGCTCTAAAGTTGCATTTTTGCTGACAAGAACTAAGGCTAGAGCTAGATTGCACTTATTTCTCACTCCTGTTTGAAAAAGATGCTAGACCCACTTCAAATTCATTGAGAATGAGGTAACCCATTTCTCAAAATTGCATTTTTATTCGATTTCTTGAACTTGGAAATTGGAATCTAGTGTTTTTCTGGGTCTACTGAATTTTCTTTATTATTTATTTGAGCAACAAAAAATTATTAATGGGGTTTCAAGGATTGTTAAATTAATTTTGACTTCTCAACATTGGTGATTGATATTCAGTATAGATCAAGAATTCTCCTGTTTAGATTTGACTGAGGGACCAGTTTTTAACCTGTATTCTAAAATGAGAATACTTTACCAATGACTTTAGGAATGTGCTAACGGAGGTTGTTCTTTAAAGTGTTACTCCGTATTTGTTTGTCTTTTTTGCTTGAGGTGCTTGTGAGGAGAAAATATTTCTTCTATCGAATCGGGTAACTTTTGCATTTCATGTGGGAATCCTGCTGTATGGCTTCTGTATTTGCAGTTGAGTTGTTATTGAGTTGATTTAAATGGAAGGACTATAAGGCTATAATTGTTAAGCTCATTTGCCATAAGCAGAATACATATTGTGTAGGAGGGTAGAGTTCAGGGGAACACCATTGGATTGCCTTCATTTTTGGATAAATGGCCGCTCTAGAAGGATGCTCTGTACCTTTTGGAACTTTACCGAGTTGGGGAAGCCTGTTTGGTTGCTTATCCTTTCCATTGTGGGTAGTTTGATCACCCGGGTTATGTTCTACCTCTTTTGGATCTTTGGACTATGCATTGTATTGCTTGCACCAAATTGGTTCTTAAAGCCTTGGGAGAGATAATTCATGAAAAGAGTTATTTTACAGTAAATGCATTCATAATTTTGGTTCTTGACAAAGAGATCTCTTGATGGGAAAAAATATTCCCAAAAGGAAAAGAAATAAGATTTCATGATTAAGTCATTATTAATACACCAAAGCTGAACTGAGACGAGAATTACATACTCGCACATGCTATTTTCCTATTGAGACGTTAAGATAATATTGCAAATAAATTTGGGAGATAATACGACGGACAACCTCCACGAATCCACAATTTATACATAAGTCCTTCACAAATATCTATACTAGAGAGAACCCCCATCAGCGAGACAAATATTTTCGTTTTAAAACCATTTTCATTTTTCTCTTCTCTTCTCTATAGTTCGGGTTGAGAAGATATGAAGATTGGTCAGCTTATATAGCCTAGGAGAAAATTAAAGCACATTATTTGTCAGAATCTGCAAAAAAGTTATTAGCCTAATTATGTAACTCCATAATTGTAACCAAATACATACCCCCTCCGTCCCACTACAAACTACACACTTTCCCCATAGGGCGTCCCACTACAAACTACACACTTCCTAAAATGGAAATGTTTTATCATTTTTATATTAATGGGACCCACGTGTCATACTCGCAACAACAATTCATTTATTATTCCCTACCCCACTCACTTTTCTTTCTCCACAACACCTACTACACTTACACTTTCTCTTAATTCCCGTGCAAATAGTAAGTGTGTAGTTTGTAGTGGGACGGAGGGAGTATTTCTTTAAAGGAAAGCTTATCATTTATGAAATGGACGAGCATAAAATTTTACCATTTCTGAATACCTTAATATGATTCACATTGAGGACAGTTTGATGTTAATCATTAATCACATACCTGATCCAATTGCAGTTACAGAATGAAAAAATATTTCACCTGAATAAGTTTCTTATATTTGGTTGAACTCTTTTATGACATCGTTACTTTATGATATCATAATTTCCCACTCAAGATGCATTGTACGTTTCACTTCAAAGTTGAGAATCGAGGTCTCATCAGGCTACATAGGCTAATCCAATTCAGCTTGGTTTGGGTCAAGTTGATAATCATAATACTTTTATATTTCAAGTTGGTCACCAGTGTTGCTATTATTGTTTTTCTCTGATAAAGTCACTGTTGTACAAAAATGCCACTGCTTATGTCAGTCATCCAAATGATTTCTATTAGATAACCGAAGTTGATTACGTTGCATTGTATTCCTTAGGTGGCAAAGCTCAAAGGCTATACTTGTTTGCTTGAGCTACTTACTTGACCTTAACAAAATACTTAAATTGTTTTACCGCTTGTTAATGTTGATATACATTATGATTATTTTACCTTTTTAATAGAAAAAGAGATATAAATAATCATATAACATTTCAAGTCCTCTTATATTCGAACAAAAAGAAAAATTACAAAGAATCAGTAATTGATGATAACAAATTTGAACATGAAAAGTCAACAATCATTTGACTGTCAATAGTCAGGCTATGGCTAAATCCTCGCTATATATGTGTGTGTGCGTGTGTGTGTGTGTGTCCTTTTTGGTTGGGGGTCATTCATACTCTCCCTCTCACTCTAACTTTACCCCTTATCCAGCACCTACTAGAATTAGAAACATTACACATGCTACATTATTGAATTAAACCCTCAATACATTTGGCTCCAAACTTTTATCTTAAAGTTGCATTTTGCTGGGTGAAACAAGGCAAGATTGCTCTTTTCTCTCTTCCGCTTGAAAATGATCCAATATTCACTTTATATTGAATGAAAATGTGGCAACTCATTTCACTAAATTGCATATTTTTGTTGTCTTGAACTTGGAATCTTGTTTTTCTATGTGTTCACTGAATATTTGTATTTTTATTGATCAATAATTTTTTCTGTTTTGATGCGTTCCATTTGGTACTTGACTCATGGGTTCTCCAAACTTGTTAGGTTAGCTTGACTTGTCAACATTGGTGATTGCAAGTTCTGAATAAACCAAGAACCTAGTTTCTTGTGAATGGGTTTTTGTGGTGATATTATTTAATTTGATTGAGCACGATTCGTAGTTCTTCCGATTCGAATTCGCGATTCGCTCAATCCATGGAATCCGATACGTAGAGTATTACAATTATTGCGATTCGCGAATTCGCAATATTAGTACGTTTGATTTAAATAAATATTACAAAAAATATATAATAATAATAGACTTACTTTTCATAGAAAACATTTTAACGTTCTATTAGGGCAACTCCAATGGTGGGAGTTAAGGAAAGGTACCAAAATCAAATTTTGGTACCTTTCAACCACTATTCATGGGGTATCAAATGTTCATCTCCAATGGTGGAGTTAAGAAAAGGTACCAAAAATTAATTTTTTATTTCTTTCACATTTAAAATATTTTATTTAACTAAAATGTTTAATAATTAAAATAAATAATTTTATATAATAATTAATTATTTTTTTAAAAAAATATACTCCCTCCGTCCCAGGAAATCCGTCACTTTTTACCCAAAATGGCGTCCCGTTTGAAGCTTCACCTTTCCTAAAATGGAAAAGTTTTATTAATATTCTATTATCCCACTAACTATTCCCTCAACTCATTCTCTCTCCTAAAACACTATTACACTCACAACACTTTTTAAATTTACTATTTCCTCCACTAATTCTCTCTCCTCTTATCAAATTACACTCACAACATTTTTTCTTCCCACTTTTTCCCTTAATTTGCGTGTCGGGCCTAAAATGGTGACGGATTTCTTGGGACGGAGGGAGTAATAGTTAATTAAAAATGTTTAATAATTAAAAGAAATAATTTTATATAATGATTAAATAATTATTTAATTTAAATGGGACATGTTTTATTTTTAAATGGTTAGTTATTTCACATTTTAAAAAAAATAATTAATTAAATATTTTTAATAATTAAATATAAGTAATTTAAAATAATAATTATTTAATTTAAATAAGAAATATTATTTATAAAAAATATTGGTCAAGAATGAAATAAAAAGTGTAAGTGTTTTAAAAAAAAGATAATGTCACGGGTGAAAAAAAGTAAAAAGTTCAAAGAAATGTCACAGGTGTCCAAGCCAGGTAGCCTATCAACAAAATATGTCACCTTTATTGATGGGCCGACATTGCCAGGGTGAAGGATCAGACATCTTTTTGCTCCCTTTTGTGGCCACGCGCGGTTTGAGTTGCAAGAATAGAGAGTTAGGCTTGGTACCAAATTTGGTACCTTGCCTAGCTCCTTTTCAAATTTTGGTACCCCAAATTTGCTTCATTGGAGATGTTAACTCCTTTAGTAGGTACCAAAATTTGATTTTGGTACCTACCATTGGAGTTGCCCTTACATCACCGAAAAACACCCAAAAGAAACATTACCATGACCTATTCGAATTTTTGGCAACTTTATCTTCTTCCTCCTTGTTAACATACTGAATGAAAGCCAGCAAAGGCTTTTCATCTTCACTTTAACATTTTCCTCTTTTTTTCTTATTGCCTTGCCTGATTGTAGTAGTTGGTTGTTGAGCTTGAACATTACCATCAATAGTTAATGGGCAGCATTCATTGCAACAGTGCCTTTTCATATCTAGAGGACATTAATTGCGAATTCAAATATGTTTTTCAAGGTATCGAAACACGAATCGAAGATTACGATTCGCGAATTCCAGCGTATCGATTCGGTATCGAATCGCGAATCGATACCTGCGAATCGATACGCAATTCGATGTCAAGATGGGAGTATCTGCAACCCATTGAGCAACTCGATATTTGACTTGGCTTTGACTTTTGGCTAATATGAGAATGCTTCTCCAAACAGTTGAAAGAATGTTTGATAGAGATTTGTTATTGGAGTATTTTTCTTTGAGGTGCTTGCAAATAAGGAGAAAATATTTGCTTGTCTGAATCGGGTATATTTTCCAATGTGGGAATCTTGATGTATGCCTTCTATATATGTACTATTCAAGATATTTTTCTTTGATTTAGTTGAAAGAATATTGAGGTTATAATTGTTGATGTCATTTGCAGGAAGCAGAGGTTATGGATTGGAGGGTAGAGTTCAGGGAGGCAAATTGAATTAACATCAATTATTATATAAATGGCCTCTATTAGAAGAACATTATCTCCTGTACCAAGGCCTGGAACTTTGCTGAGTGGGGAATCCTGTTCAGTTGCTTCTCCATTGTCCAAATCTTCGTCATGTGATCAAAACCACCTTTCATCAGGCAGTTCACTTTCTTCCCCTTTTTCCTCTTTGGAATATGCATTATACAAAGTTCAATCTTTTATAAGAAGCTTGTTCTCGCAAAGATCTTCTCGGCCCCAAGAAAGACCGAGAGGCCCAAAATTGAAGGGGCAAATATGGAGGAGGGCACTTTTCCATTTCTCCATTTTCTTTATAGTTGGGGTTTTTGTTGGCTTTACCCCATTTGTTTCAATGAGTTTGTCCAATAATCTTATGCCCAGACAAGGATCATTGCCTTCTGATGGAGAACGAGTTGACTCGGTCATTCTGGTACCGAGTTCCCCTATAGACAAGAATGATACTCAAGAACCAGAAGCAAATGATAAAGGACCAGTAAACGAGACGTCTAACAGTACTAATTCTCGTATACTTCAGTATTTTGAGACGGATAAATTTCTTATCATTGTGACCCCTACATATTCTCGACCAATTCAAGCCTATTATCTTAATCGCTTGGCACACACATTAAAGTTGGTCCGACCTCCTTTATTATGGATAGTTGTGGAAATGACTAGTCAATCTGCAGAAACTGCTGAAATTTTGAGGAGAACTGGTGTGATGTACAGGCATCTGGTATGCAAAAAGAACAGGACGGAGATTCAAGATCCGAAGGTGCACCAAAGAAATGTGGCACTCTTGCATATTGAAACACACCATCTTGATGGAATAGTTTACTTTGCGGATGACTCTAATGTCTACTCGGCTGACCTTTTTGAGCAGATGAGGAAGATCAGGTAATAATTTACCCACTTCATCCCCCAGTCATTTCATGAATTTCAATAAATTTAATTTACTTTTTTTTTCTCAAGCGTATTAACTCTTCATTCATTGTCGGCCAAACATAGTAGCTGTTGATTGTCATATTTAGAGTTTTGTAAGTTTGTCTATCATGGTAAATTAGCTAATGAAATCAATTGAAGTTGGTTTTCAAAATCTGTTCAATCTTCTGTTGAGATCTGTAATTTTCGGTCATAAACATGTTGCGTAACTATCAAAATACGAAATAAACTCCAAGAATTTTTCTCAGTTAAAAATCATATGATAAGTTACATTTGACTAGTCAAACTTCTTAAGACTGTAACTTTACGTCTGCCTTCTCTGAATTACACTAAGATATTATTCATTTGGAGATAAGGAGATACTTTTTGAGACAAACCAAGGAGAGAATTATTTTAGGATGGACGGGAGTAATAGGATACAATTAATTGTGTTTGTCTGAAAAATCCTGATAGAACTGTAAGATTTGTTTTGATTTCTGCCCAACTAAGGAGCAGGAGCATACAGAGTGATAGATAGCAAAACCGTCAATTTCCGTTTGACCCAATCAACTAGTACATCAATAGCAATGGGTATTGTTTGCATATGTTCTTTACAATGCATTTGGCTCTTCTAATGGGACTTGGATTTTGGGGTCCTATGCGTCATCCTAGCGTCCTAAATGTTGCGACATGTAAAGAAAAATGCTACATCTGTCCCAAAATGAATGACCAATTATTTATCTTTTCAGATTTACTCTTTGATCAAGAGCAAATTTGAAAAAAAAATCGGTCATTCATTTTGGGACGGAGGGAGTAGATAAAAAGAAAGTGAAATCACCTCAGAGTCCTATGTGGTGCACCCCTCAATGGGATGACCTAAGTTGCCATCCATGGTGAAGAGAGAGTAATTCACTTTTGACTGAAGCTTGAAGTTCATAAAGATTTGGAATAAACCCTTACCTCGGGAACCGCACCAAAAGAACAAACTAAAGTTTGTCTTGAATCCAAGTTTATAAAAAGCATATTTGGACTCGACCCATATGCCAAAACCGGTCCATGTTGCAGGAGCTCCATACCTGCACCCGAAGACTAGTGATGGACCTTACCCACTTTGCCAAACACAATCATTTTCCTCTTAGATCATGGGTTTAAGGAACATACAAATACAACAAGCCTTCAATGTTTTCAACTAATCTGAATATCTTAACACGCTATCCCTTGTGCAAATCAAATTCTAGAGTAAATTTGCATTCGATCTTTGTTTCATTTTCATAGGACTTTGACTGCGCTACACAATATGCTACTTGAGGTTTCTTGCTGAGAGGCTTAAAAGATTTCCTCCCTTTAGTAAGATTTTGCAGTTTTCTTTTTCCTAATTTCTTGGTATGGAAGGTTGAACATTTATAAGAATATTGATGGTTGCCATGGGGAATGCAAATCCGAAATTAGTGGGTGATTTTTGTGCCTATGCACGAGATATTTCTTAGTTTTTCGTTTAGTTAACAGCTGAAGGGGTCTCATGCCTGAAGTACTGAAGTTGAATGCATCTCATGGAAGGTGTGAGAATTTCTTCGTGGTTAAAGCAGGAGCAAGGCACATATCTTGATAATGGACACTGACGTACAGTAATGGATATCATTTAACAATTGTATCAGAATAAGGATTTACTCCCTCTGTTCCATACGAGTGTCCCTTTTAAGTTTTTTTTTTTTGTATGTGCAAAGCTTGGAATCTAATAAGTTATACATGTACATGAATAAGCATAGTATTGAGTCTATTGACATTATAGTATTGCGGGTACATGTTGGGACATTATCAATGGCAAAGATGCTTCACAGAAAAGGGATACTCATTTCAGGAGATTTGGGGGGGAGAGGGGAAGAATAAGAAATCTTAATTCAAGGAGTTTGAAGATCTAGAAAGTTAAAGCAAAGAAAAAGAGAGTGGTTTTTTCCTCCTTTTTTTCCGGCGAGGGGAGGGGGGTTGACGGTGAAGAGAGGGGTAATCAGCTGCCTAGCCGACATCGTATACATGCCTTTATTTTCTTTTTGACATGTTGGAATGCCTCCATTCTTATTTCTCATTACTTATTGGAGGATCCTGTCTAACCCCCAAGTAGTATCCAAAGTGACATACCGTGGGTTCGTAAAGCGCAAAATCTCATGTTTCGAATTAGATCCTTCCTACTGCCCTTCAAGTTAAAGAAGAAAAATGAAAAAGAGAAGCGTATTTGATTTCATGTCTACAACAATGTCAATTTTCGAAGAATAAAAATACGTGGGTGGTTGTGACCCACTGTGCTACAATCAAAGAAACTTTGGTATTAGATATGCTTTCATCACCACAGTGTCTGGTGGAAGTTATAGAGGTTCCAAACTTTGGTATTAGACATTGCTGCTCATTTATCCTTGCATACGTAAAATATTGCATATTTGTGGAGACATAAATATATCTTGTTGTCGAGCATATGGGATATGACAATGCTGACTATGTGGTGGCCCATGTTGAATTGTCCAGCTGGTAAATGAATCTAAATTCTTTTGGAATGACTACCGTATGCATTTTGTTCATAAGTTGAAAGAACGATGCTGTAGAACATTCTGGTCATCCTAAATTGTTACTCCATAATTTGTAGCAATCATTAGTTCTTACTCACCCGGTCCCTTAATGTTTTTCCATTTTTTGATGAAGTTACTAAACACCCTCCCTTGTCAATCATCATATTCTAATTTACACTTACATAATCATAATGTCATATGGTGAATCATTAAGGGTGTTTATGTATATATGTCACTAAAAGTGCTTAAAAGCCAACCTTCTTAAACTCACCCTTAAAATAAAAATTGGGCATTCATTTAGGTAAGAAGGGAGTATAATAATGCCTCAGTAGCTCATACTCCCCTCCTTACAGAAAGAGTTGTATTTCATTGACAATTTCACATACTTAGTGTGTTTATTTTCGTTGTTTTATTATGCTGGCCTGCAGTCGCTTTGGCACTTGGACAATAGCCAAACTAATGCAGAACAAAAACCAAGCTATGCTGGAAGGTCCTATTTGTAATGGGACCATAGTTATCGGATGGCATACACATGATGCAATGAGACGATACCGGAGATTCCATGCAGATATTTCGGGTTTTGCTTTCAACAGTACTATTCTTTGGGATCCAAAGAGATGGCACCGTCCAACTGCTGAACCTATTAGGCAGAGTGATCTAGTCAAGGAAGGATTCCAAGTAAGTCCCTTTTTCTCCATTATTTTCTTCAAAGTTGATGGCATTGGAATATAGAGATAAAAGAATGTTTAACGAACCACTGTAACTTTAAGAAACAGTTTCGAGTAGATAAAACATACTACCTCCTTCCCAAAATGAATGTCCAAAAAAATTCAAATTTGCTCTTGATCAAGAGCAAATTTTTGAATTTTTTGGATATTCATTTTGGGACAGAGGTAGTAAAAGTTTTAGGAGTCCTGACTCCGCTGAACCGTTGTCAGTTGCATTGGGGTGCAATTCTCATGCACACAGTCCAATATCCTTCTGCTGCAACGGAGCCTCATATCTATCATGATTTAAAATCTTGCTTTATTTGGCTGCACCTAGGCGTTTCAACATCATTATATTTGGTTGTTACAAAGCTAACTATAGTCAATTTTACTCCCTCTGTCCCATAATAAAAGTCGTATTTGACTTGTCAACATTTTGAAGGAATCTGCTTTACTTGTTTGTGCATAGATGTTAAATTTGTACTAAGACTTGCCTTATTTAGAAATGCAACTTTTATTTTGGGACCGGCAAAAAAGGAAAGTGTGACATTTATTATGAGACAGAGGGAGTATATAAGAGTGGAGGTCTTTGTTAGAATTGAAAGCCTTGGCTTTTGTATTGAGTATCAATGAATTTATATAGTACAAGAATTAGAATCCTTTATGTGCAAGGATTTGGATATCTATTTATACAAGGAAAATATAATTTCCTAATCTAAGAGAATCATAATGAAAACCATGTACAATAAGGAATGGTGAATTAGGAAGTTGCAACAGCTTTCCAAATCTGAGCAGAGACTGAAGACGACCCGAGGCGGGCGCCTGGTGTTGGTCCATGCGTGCGCCTGGCAAGCA
Source organism: Adenophora triphylla var. japonica (assembly GCA_022495995.1). NCBI lineage: Eukaryota > Viridiplantae > Streptophyta > Magnoliopsida > Asterales > Campanulaceae > Adenophora > Adenophora triphylla. The sequence continues at coordinate 113,840 of JAFEMH010003349.1, forward strand.
GAAACCGAGGCCTGTTGCTTGAGACTTGAGGCGGCCGCATGAGGTGTAATGAGGCGTGCGCCTCAAGCTCCGTAGGTTCAGCATTGGTCTCCTTGGTTCGAGGCGGGCGCCTCACTGCTGTAGTCTTCAACCTTGTGTCCTTCATTAACATCTAAAGCTTCATCCTTAACACGCCCCCGCAAGATGGACGATCCGTAGAGAAGACCAATCTTGGAGATAAGAAGTTGGAAGCGTATGCGAGGCAGTGGCTTTGTAAGAATATCTGCGAGTTGATCCGAACCGGCAATGTGTTGTACTCGAAGGGAACCGGCCTGAATTTGTTCACGAACAAAATGAAATGAGAGAGCCACGTGTTTCATGCGAGAGTGAAAAACCGGATGAGAAGAGTAGGTGGTGGCACCGAGGTTGTCACAGATCACGTGTAGCAAGAGATGGAAAACCAAGCTCGGTGAGTAAGTTCCCAACCCAAGTAAGTTACTCTGCGGTGTCGGCGATAGCCCTAATTCGGCTTCGGTAGTGGATCTAGCAAGAGAACGTTGTTTTCGGAAGACCAAATGACCAGGGTTCTTACCCAAGTAGACAAGTAAGCCAAAAGTGGATACGAAATCATCTTTGTCTCCGCCCAATCGGCATCGCGTAACGCGCATGAAGGGAGGGAGGAGACTTTGCAAAAATCGAAGACCAAGATGCGTAGTGCCACGAAGGTAGCGTAGAAGACGCTTCAATGCAACCCAGAGAAGATTGTGGATTTTGTGTGAATTGCGCAAGCTTGTTGACCGAGAAGGCGATGTCGGGACGAGTGAATGATAAGTACTGAAGTCCTCCAACAATAGCACGGTATGAAGTGGGGTCAACAGCTGGAGTGGCAGTGGATCGAGTGAGGGGAGGAGATGTTACCATAGGAGTGGGAAGTGGCTTGCAGTCAATCATTTTGTGACGGGTGAGAAGGTCATGGATATATTTGGTTTGGGAGAGGAGAAGCCCGTGATGGTTAGGGACGACTTCAACACCCAAGAAGTAGGACAAGGGGCCAAGGTCCTTGAGGGAGAACCGGTTGGATAGGTTGGAGATGAATGACTGAAGGTGAGAGGGGGAGGGGCCGGTGAAAATGATATCATCAACATAGACAAGCAGGTAAATTGGGGATGTGGATTTGTTGAAGATAAACAGAGAGGGATCGGCTAAGGAGGGTTGGAAGCCATATGTGGTGAGGTATGTTTTGAGTTCTTGAAACCATGCCCGGGGAGCTTGTTTGAGGCCATAGATTGCTTTTGACAAGCGACAAACAAAGGATGGGTTGGTGGAGTCCTCAAATCCGGGGGGTTGTGTCATAAAAACGGTTTCAGAGAGAGTGCCTTGAAGGAAGGCGTTGTTGACATCGAGTTGGCGAAGGGCCAATGGTTGGTTGTGGCGGATAGAAGTAGCCGGGACCGTGGGCCGGTTTGACAACGGGCTAAAGGTTTCGGTGTAATCAACACCGGGTTGTTGGTGAAAACCTTTGGCGACAAGCCGGGCCTTGTATTTCTGAATGGTGTTGTCGGGGTTGTATTTGACGCGGAAGACCCACTTGCATCCGACAATATTATGGGCTGATGTAGGTGGAACCAAGGACCAAGTGTTGTTGCGGGTTAGAGCTTGAAATTCTTCAATCATGGCATTGCGCCAATGAGGAATGGATAGGGCTTGTTTGGTGGTGGTGGGAAGACTAGTGGGAGATGTGAGGAGGGATAGGTTGGCATACTTGGGGTTGGGCTTGGTGATGCCATGGGAAAGTCTAGTGGTGATGGTGCGGGTGGGAGGTGGAGGGGGTGGTGGGTTGGGAGTGGGTGGTGTAGCATCAAGTTGAGTTGGGGTAGGAGGTTCATTAGTGGTGGGATTGGGAGAGGAATGAGTTGGGGAGGGGAGTGGGGGAGGCGGAGGGGGTTGGGGTTGGGGGGGAGTTGGGATGGAGGGGGTAGTGTCTAAAATGGGGAGAAAAAGGGTGTGCTATTCAGAGGGAGGAGGAGTGGGAGTAGTGGGGGATGATGTGGTGAGGGAGTTGTATGGGAAAGTGTTTTCAACAAAACGGACATGGCGGGAGGTGTAGACACGATGGGAGGTAGGGTCAAGGCAGTAGTACGCGCTTTGTGTGGGTGAGTAACCAATGAAGATACAAGGGATGGATTTTGGGTCAAGTTTGTGGGTGGTGTATGGGCGGAGCCATGGGTAGCAAAGACAACCAAAACTACGGAGTTTGGTGTAGTTTGGAGGGAGCGAAAGAGGCGGAAGTAAGGGGAATCATTGTTTAGGATGGGGGTGGGTAATCGGTTTATGAGGTAGGTGGCAGTGGTGAGCGTAGGGCCAAAGGGTGAGGGGTAGGTTGGCGTGGGAGAGAAGAGTGAGGCCGGTTTCAACAATGTGGCGGTGACGACGTTCGGCGTACCGTCGTGTTCGGAGTGTGAGGGGTGTAGTGAGGTGGGTGATACCGTTTTGACCAAGAGTGGGTGTGAGTTTGAGGTATTCACCCCCATTGTCGGAGTAGACTTGAATGATGGGACGATTGAAGTATTTTTCGACTAAAGCTTTGAAACGGAGGAATGTATTGTAGGTATCGGATTTATGTTTAAGGGGATAGAACCAAATATATTTGGTGTAGTGATCGACAAAAATAACATAGTATTTGAGGTTGTACAGGGAGTGGATTGGAGAGGTCCATACATCCGAAAAGATGAGATCAAGGGGACCACGGGAGACGAGAGAGGAGGATGCAAACGGCAGCTTGTGGCTTTTGTTGACAAAACAGGAATTACATGGGGGTAAACTAGAGGAAATAGATAATCTGAACTTGCTACGTAATAAACTAAGAACGGGGGAAGAGGGATGTCCTAATCTATGATGCCACAACTGCGATGAGAGTGAGCTTGAGTGAGCTTGAATGGGCGGAGGGTGCCAAATGTAGACGCCACCTCAAGGTGTCCATGGATAAGTGTTTGGCTCGTGGTTTGGTCCTTGATAAGAAAAGAGGAGTGGGAGAATTCAATGATGGCATTGTTGTCACGACAAAACTGAGATACGGACAGAATATTACGAGTAATAAGGGGGACATGTAAGATATTATTAAATTTGAGAAGGGAAGAGAATGTGGGGAGAGAGAAGGAACCTATACGAGAGATCGGAAGGGAAGAACCATCGCCGATGATGACGTCGTTACTGCCAATGTAGGGTGTGTATAGGGCAAGGTTGGAAAGATTGTTTGTGATGTGGTTGGTAGCACCACTATCGATGAACCAAGAAGGAGGGGGAGGGGGAGAGGGGTTGGGATGGGTGGCGGTGTGGGCTTGGTGGTTAGGTTGTGGGTTTCGATGTTGGTGATGGAAGGGGGGGGGATTTTGCGGGGTGGTATTTGGTGGTATGGTAAGAGATACGGTTGGTTGATGGGCGAGTTTGGGCGGTGAAGGTGGTGGTGGGGGTGGATGGGTGTACTAGAGGAGCGATGGTGGGATCTAAGGTTTTTGTGGGAGCCCTTCAGGTGGGGCAATCTTGGCGAAACCAGTTTATGGCTGCCGGGTTATGGGTAGAGGTGGTGGTGGCCGGGTCATCGTCGATTTTAGCGACGGATTGGTGGGAAGCCTTTGGAATGATGGAGGAAGCTCCGATCATTGCAGGGCGGGGGAGGCCGCCAAAATTAGAGGGTTTTGGGGGAGGGGGTTGAATCTTACCGCTCTGATACCATGTTAGAATTGAAAGCCTTGGCTTTTGTATTGAGTATCAATGAATATATATAGTACAAGAATTAGAATCCTTTATGTGCAAGGATTTGGATATCTATTTATACAAGGAAAATATAATTTCCTAATCTAAGAGAATCATAATGAAAACCATGTACAATAAGGAATGGTGAATTAGGAAGTTGCAACAGCTTTCCAAATCTGAGCAGAGACTGAAGACGACCCGAGGCGGGCGCCTGGTGTTGGTCCATGCGTGCGCCTGGCAAGCAGAAACCGAGGCCTGTTGCTTGAGACTTGAGGCGGCCGCATGAGGTGTAATGAGGCGTGCGCCTCAAGCTCCGTAGGTTCAGCATTGGTCTCCTTGGTTCGAGGCGGGCGCCTAGGAAGGTCTGGGGCGGGCGCCTCACTGCTGTAGTCTTCAACCTTGTGTCCTTCATTAACATCTAAAGCTTCATCCTTAACAGTCTTGACCTATATTTGGTGGGGGAGATGTAGCTGTTTTAGTTTGTGCTGGTCTTTGGTGATCTGGTGTAACCTTCTTCATTATTCTAATGAAAGTGTACAATTTAACTGATAAATAATAATAATAAAACAAACTTGGGTTATAAACATCTTTAGGTTTAGGAACACTATTCAGGGAAGAAGAAGAAAACAGAATGCTCGATTTTTTATTTTTATTTTTATTTTTGCATTTATATCTTGTGGTTAACTTAGTTATTATGAACTCAATGCAGGTTAGCACGTTTATTGAACAAATTGTGGAGGATGAGAGCGAAATGGAAGGCTTGCCACATGACTGCTCAAAGGTCTTAGTTTGGCGTCTTCATATTAAATCATCATCATATCCTTATCCTCGGGAGTGGTCTACAAGGAATAATTTGGATGCTATTGTTCCACTTACCTCGTAATTTTGATGTTATGAGCATTGCAGTTGAAGTTATGAAGGTGCATATGCTAAACCTCTCTCTTTGTTCCCCTCACCCAACCACACCTCTCTACCCACCCCCGACAATATATTATATATATATATATACACAAAATCTTGTAAAAAACCTATTTTTCGTAACCAGTTTTATGGTTATTTGAATAGTTAGTTTTACTAATAAAAATGCTAGGATGCCAGTCTTATAAAAACCATGTTTGGGCCTTAAAAGTGAGAGATTTACAGTTAAAATGCTTGTTTTACTATTAATTCTGCTAGACTTGCCAAGATTACACATGACAAGTTTAACTTACAAACTGACAATTTTGACACTTTTTAACTGTAAATCTGATCGTGATTTAAAACAATTAAACAACCATATATTTAAACCGACAGTTTTAAGGTTATAATACCATTTTTTTTTTCCTTTTTCATTCTTTTGAAATAAAGTGATTTTTTTTTTTCACAAGAATATTCTGTACTCTATATAAATATAAAGAAGAGGAAGAATAGTATATAAGCAATCTTTTTGTTTTTGTTGTAAGGAAGATTGCTGGTGATATGCGGATACGTACAAGTCAATTGACAAGTTCAGGTGAATCTTTGCTACAACAAGTCAATGGACAAGTTCAGGTGAATCTTTGCTACAATGGCAGCGGAAGAGAAACTTCATAAATATTCATCAGTGCCATGGAAGCAAGAGAGCATTTTGAAACAAAATTTTTCCAACCCTTTACGTGATTCAGTAAGGCTAGACATTATCGTTGTACAGTTACTTACGGAGTATTTCTTTATCAATCTTTTTGGCTGGCAAATTTTGGTTCTTCCAGTTTGTTGGAATGTTGTTTTGGTGAAAATTATATTGCATAGCTTTTACTTACATGAACACGAATGTTGGCTCCCTACCTTTGGTTGATCAGACCTCAGGCTGATCAATCGATTCGGACCTTAAAACGTATCACTGCCAACTTCCTACATGGTGAGATTGCGGATTTGCCACAGATTTGTTGTTACGCTTTTAGCTGGTGGAGATTGAGGCCACATCTGACTCTTTTGGTTATGGGGGGGGGGGGTAGAGATTAAATGAGCCAAACAATCGGCGCCCATTTATTCTCCGCTGCTCATATTCAAAAGAAGTAGACGTGATTTCAATCTTCACAAGTAGCAGTGTAGCAACAAATCTGTCGTTGTAGCAGTTTCAAATACGTGAGATTACTGGTGAATTATTCACCATTCCTACATTTTCCTTTTCAAGGTTATGGGCTAGAATAAGCCTACAAAATATATTCATTTTGAAGTGAAGTTTTGTGAACATCATATTGCTCTTCCAATTGGAAATCTGACACATGGAATTGGAGTTGTCTAGTACACTTGAAAGTAAAAATGTTGCTCCCACACTTCGTTATCGCTGATCAGACTTGACTGGCTTATCTCACAGGTCAATATAAATTAATCAAGAATGGGTCATCAATCAGAAGATCAAAAACTGCTAATTCATATCAAACTGGTCCAGCCAGAAATCAGATTTGTATGTATTGAACAACAAGCAACAAACGATATCACTCGTTAATTTGAAGAGTCTGTTTTGAATTTGATTCGTCTAAATTTTGATGAACTTTTTTTCGCTTTCAGCAATTCATGAAAGAATGAATCAATTACCTATAAACTATATGATTTAAAGCAAAACGTACAAAAATTCTCGCAAACATCGCAACATAGCTACAACAACAATATAATCAAGGGGAATTTACCATATAATCCCTCAAACTTATCAATTTTACCTCACAAGACAAACAATATTTCATGTAACCATATAATTCCTAACTTAATAATTACACCCTCCCATCATTTTACTAAGTTCACCCTCCCATCATTTTAGTAAGTCCACACTTTTTATCAATTTACTTTCTCTCCAACCACCGTCACCTTAGGTCACCCCCTCCCCATCTTCTTCAGTCAACACCTCCGGCAACCATCAGCTCCGGCGACCAATTCTTGAGACATTTTTTTTACGCTGGCGACCTCTACGGCGACCAAACAACTTATAACTTAACTTATCAGTAAATTCTCAGTTGTCAACTAAACTACTAAAAACACAATTAACTCCGGCGACCTCCCCATCGACCACCAACTCCGGCGACCTCCCCGACCACCAACTCCGGCAACCTCTCCGGCGACCAAACAACTGAGAACTTAACTTATCAGTAAGTTCTCAGTTGTCAACTAAACTACTAAGAACACGATCAACTCCGGCAACCATCAACTCCGGCGACCAAACAACTGAGAACTTAACTTAACTTATCAGTAAGTTCTCAGTTGTCAACTAAACTATTAAGAACACGATCAACTCCGACGATTAAATAATCGAAAACTTATCAGTAAGTTTTCAGTTGTCAACTAAACTACTAAGAACACGATCAACTCCGACGATCACCAACTCCGGTGACCTCTCCAACGACCAAATTACAACTGAGAACTTAACTTATTAGTAAGTTCTCAGTTGTCAACTAAACTACTAAGAACACGATCAACTCCGGCGATCACCAACTCCAGCGACTAAACCACTGAGAACTTATCAGTAAGTTTTCAGTTGTCAACTAAACTACTAAGAACACGATCAACTCCGGTGACCACCAACTCCGTCGACCTCTACGGCGACCAAATAACTGAGAAATTAACTTATCAGTAAGTTCTCAGATGTCAACTAAACTACTAAGAACACGATTAACTTTGGGAACTATCAATTTCGACGACCAAATAACTGAGAACTTAATAGCACAATCAACTCCGGTGACCACCAACTCTGGCGACCAAAAAACTGAGAACTTATCAGCAAGTTCTCAGTTGTCAACTAAACTAATAAGAACACGATCAACTCCGACAACTACCAACTCCGGCGACCAAACAACTGAGAACTTATCAGTAAGTTCTCAGTTGTCAACTAAAATACTAAAGACACGATCAACTCTGACGATCACTAACTCCGATTAGCGACCAACACCCGAGAACTTTTCAATTGTTCTCGGTTGTTTATTGGTCAATTGAAACTTCTCAGTTATCAACTAAGAAGTTGACCAACTTCGATCGGCGATCAACTCCGGCGACTAACAACTGAGAACTTCTCAGATTGTCAATTGTGAAGGCAACCAATCTTTGGGCGACCAATAATTGAGTCTGAGAACTCCTCAGTTGTTACAAGTGTGGCAAGTGAGTTTCATTGAATAAAAATGAAAAAAATGATTTAAATGAATATTCAAATTTCATTTTAAGAGACAATGTTTATATTGAAAAAAAGGAAAAAATGCAAAATTTATTACGAATCAAAAAGAAAAATAATTTGAATGATAAAACTATTTCACCCATCTGTGGGACTAAATCCTATCCACAACTCAAGTTAATTATTTTACACCTTTTGCAAATTTTTCGTGGCTTGTTAACATCCAGATGATCCAAATCCATTACAGACTTTTCAATCAACATAAGGATAGTCACACAAATTTCTGGGATGACTAAAGTCAGTGGCTCATTAAAAAATGAAATAATATCTAAAACATTTTGGTTAAACCAAATTCTTCTTACTTGATTTCAAAAATTGATTTGAACAGCAAAAGCATCAACAATGAGCATTCGGGGAGAGAGAGAGAGAGAGAGAGAGAGAGAGAGAGAGAGAGAGAGAGAGAGAGCCTTGTCGAATCTAGGCCAGAGGTGCGGGGAAAGGAGAGTCGGATCTGGTCGGAAAGAAGGAGAAAGGAGGTGACCGGAGTTGTAGAGGTTGATCGGGGGAAGGAGGCAGTCGGACAAATGTGAGATGGGAGAGGGATGTCGGAGAGGGAGGGGAGGGGTTGCCGAAAGGGGCGGACTCATGGTCAAAATGGAAGGGGTTCACAAATTACATTAATCAAAAACTTCAAAAAAATATTTGTTTGTTAAATGACTACCTACATCGATTCTTCCTATTTTTGCCGAGGGAGGTGGGCTGAGCTGGTAAGTGGGGGTGCACTTAGTTTTTTTTTTTTACATGTCAACATTAATTTTGGGGGGTTCACAGCCACCCCTTTGGGTGTGCCTGTGTCCGCCCTGGTTGCCGGAGTTGGGGGCGAGTGGAGTGGTGGCCGGAGGGTAGGAGTTCGCATGAAGTGGGGAGTCGGGAAGGCCAAAGGTGGAAGCAACGGAAGAAATGGTTTCGTCCCAGGTGATGAGGTAGGTAAGGAGGTACCTAATGCCATTGTCGGTCTGGTTTGGAGTAGGACAAGCGCATCCGAGAGAGAGAGAGAGAGAGATTGTGTGTGTTAGTAGCTGAGAGGGGTATAATTATCTCATTTAAAATGGTGAAAGATTATATGATTAGATAAAATATTTTAGGAGACTATTATGATGTAAATTAGATAATGTGTTTTCTTATGATTAAGATTAGGACGTAGATTCAGATTTATCCAAGGATTATGAGGTAATTTTCTCTATAATCAATAAAAGCAATATCATTTCACGCTTCAACTGTTAACTCCGCATCTTAAGACAAAATAAAGTACATTAATGTTTTTATTCCAAGACTTTCTTTTCTTTAGTCCTCTTTTCATTCATAAGAAAAATACAACAAAACAGCAAATTTATAAGCATGTTTATATAAATAAAATTAGTTCATCCACACATCAACAAACGTCAACATGTCCGAGTGGTTAAGGAGACAGACTCGAAATCTGTTGGGCTTTGCCTGCGCAGGTTCGAATCCTGCTGTTGACGTTTTCTTATTTCCTTTTTCCATTTTTCTTTTGTAGTTTTATTCCTACCTTTGTTTTTAATGAAGTTTTATTATGGTTATTAATTAAAATATGAACATTTATTTTGGATGAAGAAATTACTATTTAAATTAGATTATACTAAAGTATTTCGAAAAATCCAAAAAATATCCTTATTGGGTTTATAATTATGTATTTATGTCACTAGATTCGGGCTATGCTTGCACAATTTCATATAGAATGAGTGAAAACCACTTCATTCTTCCTTTTCCTTCCCAACTGATCTTTCTTCACTTAACAAGCAAAATTTCAACAAGCCTTTGCTCATTTCTTTTCTTTATCCCCCCCCAACAATGGTTCCAAATCTAGACCTATTCCTCTTAGCACTTCTCCATGCCTCTGTTATTTCTTGTGTTCTTATCTTCCTATTTTTCATCATATTGTTATGTCTTTTGATTGTGTTCTCAATCACACTTGTCTCGATCATCTTCATTGATTCGTACGATATTCTTCCAGTTACCCTCTATTATGTAACTGTCGTACGAGATAATCTTGAATTAGGGTTTGTCGTTATTATATTTAAATTGATGCAGTTGATTGTAAATGTCGAATTAGTTTATAAACCCTCCTTTGAAAATGTGGTTTTCGAAGTCAAGAAGAAGATACGACATATTATGAATCGATTTAGAAGTGTAAAGCTTATGTAAATTTATTAATTATGTAAATATTCCTTTTTCTTACTCTTATCATATACATGAAATATGTCTTAGCAAATTCTATTTGTTTTAACATGCTCTTTATTCTTCATTAAAAAAGTCCCAGCATGAATTTTATTTATTAACATTACATAAATTTCGAGAAAGCATTTGATTCCATAATTTTTTTAATCTTTAATATCCTTATTTTATATCTAACGATACTTCGACCCATTTAAAATTGAAAAAAATTACCGTAACATTAAGGTGTGGTAAGTGTAGATAATGGATAGCAGAGAGAAAGTGTGGTATGAAATAGTAAGTAGTTGTTGTGAGTATGATAAGTGGGTTCCATTATTTAAAAAATATTAAAAATATTTCATTTTGGGATTTTGTAATTCTAAGACCATGATTAGTGGTGAACGAAATTTCGTTCACCAAGAGCAATTCCGTGAACGAAATTTCGTTCATGGCAATTAGTGGTGAACGAAATTTCGTTCATGAGTTTTGTTCATTTCATGAACGAATTCGCGAGCGAAAATTGGTTTGAGCTATATGTGTATTTTGTAATTTTGACATTTTTTAAATTATATTATTGAAATAAAAATATTAAAAATGTTTATAATTTCTTTTTCTCTATAAATAGAGTCTAATTTTATAATATTTGACATAATTTTAATATTTTACTATTTAAAAATGATAAAAAAAATTATTGTATATATTTGATAAAATTTTAATTTTTTATATATTTAAATTTTCTCTTGCATCTAACGACGTCATTTAGATCAAAATTTCAAATCGTTCATTTTTTTCCCTATGAATAGAGCCCAAGATTGCTAGATTATGTCCAATCTTTGAGATCATATGCATCATTTTATTTATGAGTGCGTTACTTTCTGTTCGTTTGTTTGTGTGTTGTATTTTAATTTTTAATTTTCATGAGTGTAATGTTTTAAATTATCGTAATTTAACGTTTATTTATGAGTGTTTAATTTTTTAAAATTGTGCAATTAAGTAAAATAATAATAAAAAAATTATATTTATTGTTAATGATGTTAATAAAAAATAATATTTATTAATGTATGTTATTAATTTTATAATATCAAATTTCAATTAAAAAAATATTTCTGTAAATGAAAAATTCGTTCACCACTACAAAATGTAAGTTGACATGAGCGAAATTTCGTTCACAGGCCAGTTTCGTTCACCACCGTGGATGCTCTAGGTAGGTCACTCATAATGACAATTTTTGCAATTTTAAATGGGATGAAGGGACTATAAATTATCAGGTTATTGAGGATCACTCATTTTCTGTTATTTCACAACCAAAAATAATTTAATAAATAAATGATTTTGCAAATTCGTTTGATCACGGTAACCTCTTCTTCCAAGTGCTCTGCGGCAGTTAGCCGGTTACCAACTTCTCTCTCTCTCTCAGATTCCGTTTAAGAATTCTGGCAAGTCCTTCCTTTTCAATCTTCGATTTCCTTATTGTTAGTTCGCATTGTTGTATTTTTTGCTTACAACAACACAATTGTTGTAATCTCAATTTATTGAGATTATAAACAATTGTGTTGTTGATTTTTCCTTTTCCTTTTATTTTATCGTATAATAAATCTCTCTCCTATATGTGAGAGCCTTTGTTTCTCTCCTTTGTGAGAGCCTTTGTTCCTCCTATGTGAGAGTCATGTTTGTGTGTTATTTTGTTTGTTGTTTTTTTATTGTATTTTCGACGAATTTTGCATTTTCTCGCATCAAAGTGGATACCATGGATCTTACTGCACAAGGATGGGTGGTGGATCTTGAGATTTATGGTGGATGTTTTTCTGTCAACCCTGATTCTGTACATCAAGTGCTTAACGCAAAATTTTATGAGATGAAGATTTTCTTAAATGCCGGTTTGAGGCAGTCTCCAAGTTCTTCTTGGAATGGTTTTCGAGGGTCTCAAGATTTAGACTGGTCATATCTTTGTTGTAGTTTAAGAAATGTATCTACTGTTTATTTTCGGGATGAGCCTTTGACATTTGTGAAGTGCCATCTCTTTTTTAAACGTGAATGAAATGAAATTTGTCTTTCGCTCAAAAAAAAAAAAAAAAAAAAAAAAAAAACATAAAAGGCGGTACTTACTTTGGAATCAAGGGGCAAATGCCTATCCCTTTTGAAGAGGAAAGGAACAACCATAAATTAAAGAACGATGAACTAATATGCATAAACGCATAAACAAAGGAATCACAAATATTGTAGTGGGGTTTTATAGCTTTGCTGCAATTAATAGTTGGGTTTGAGGCGGTTGCGGTGGTGGTTGTCGGACGGAATGGTCTTTTGGGGAATTTGATCTTAATTCCCGTTAACCAATCTAAGATAATACAGATTATCCACGCACATAACAGAAATATTAACAAAAATATGAACACGCATTCAAAACAATAAAAAAAACAATAAAAGCAATAAAGAAAACAATATAATTGTTTACCAATTTCACCAATTAATTGGCTACATTTGAGAGCACTGATAAGTCAGGATCTTGCATTATAATATGTTATAAGATACAACAAGTTTGAGGGCGGAACATTTCTTATATTGGCACTCCGAAATAGTTATAAACTCTAGGCAATAAAAAAAATCTCGAAATCAGATTTTTGGCCCAACCCAGCCGAGCACGACCGTGCTAGGCAAAAAATCAAAAAACACTTCTCCAGTGATATGATCGTGTAATTTATAAAGCACGACTGTGTCAGTAGAAAATAACACAAAAGTCTCTGAAAATCTTCAAAACTCTTACACACTTGCCGTGTCAACCCGTTTGTTTCCTTTTTGATATTTTTTCCTTATTAATCAGCCTAATATTTTGGTTGGACTCTATTCCGACAATCTCCCACCTAGAGATCAATCATATCAAACCCCATATCCGCGTTTTAATCATTGTTTTTCACTTGTGTATAAATATAAAATTTAAGTTTTAACCATCAGGCTTTGCCCTGGTGACCAGAGCTCATGATTTCCAACCTGGATGTCATGGGTTCGATCTCCCCCCCCCCCCCCCCCCAGAAGTTAGAGGGAATGCTTTCTCTCCCTAGGATTTCCTAAGGCGACTCGATCAAATCACGATAAGTTTTCTAATCAATTGTTTACTTGTTTCTGTTCTGTTTTCCTGATCCTGTTCCATTGCTTTCGGTTTTGCTATTGGCTTAATTGGTACGTTCTTGACTTGATCAATAAATCCCCTACTGTTGATTAAATTGTTTGTTTAATCTGTGGTGCTTATAATTTAATTTCCAACAGTCTAAGAGAAAATAGTTTTTATTTGATCATGTCTGGTGGTTCCTCTAGCTCTCCCTTTAAGTCCCTAGTTGACACCTCCGATCTTCCGGAGAAGTTTGGTGGCAAGAACTTCAAGCGTTGGTCGGAACGCATGAAAATCTGTCTGTCAATTAAGGGCATGTCTGGTATGCTGACATCCAAGTGTCCCGCTCTGAATGGTGATGATCCAGTTAGTGTGGCTGCTGTTAAACTGTGGAAGGAGCAGACGATGTTGTTCGAGGATGCATTCTGTCAGCTTTGTCGAATGCACTCTTTGATGTTTATTGCTCTGCTCCTCTCACCTGCTTTGCGTCACTGTGGGGCTCGCTTTCCAAGAAGTACGGCCGATGACTCCGGTGTGGAAAAGTACCAAGTGGGAAAGTTCTGAATTATCACATGAGTGAGGAAGCGGTTACCGATCAAGTGCACGAACTCCAAATTATTTTGCAATCACTCAAGGATGCCGACATGGGACTTCCCGATAAGTTCGCCGTCATGGCTATCATTGAGAAGTTTCCTCGATCTTGGGGGAATTCGGTATGACCCTCGAAGCATCGCATCGAAGCTTGACACTCAATGAGTTAATGAATGCAATTGCGATTCAGGAGGTGCATAATGGTAACCAACCTAGCATACCTGTGGAGGCTGCTGCTAATATGATAACCGGTAAAAGCAAGTTTAAAGGAAAGGGTGTGAAAACTCACTCTAAGGATAAAGAAAACCATGATAAACTTAAAGTTAAGAAAAATAACTTTAGGAAGCCAAGAGCAAAACAGAACTGCTGGAATTGTGGAGAAGGTGGACACTTTTCTAGGGACTGCCCGTCCAAGAAAGGAAAAGGACCACAAGCCTCTGGCGATGACCATCCCGCCGTCAACATGGTGTTGGGTCCGAAGGATTATGATGATCCCGACTCGACGCACCCGGAGTTGACGATCCGACCCGCAATGTTACAAAGTATGTAACTTCTTATCCTGAAATCTTTACTGTCTATGAACCCAACGAGTGGCTAGTTGACACTGGGGCAAATGTGCACGTTTGTGTTGATAAATTGCTATTTGTGTCTTACCAGCCTGAGCGTGGTAGATCAGTGACGATGGGGAACTCTAGTGCTGCAAAGGTGCTTGGGACTGGACGCGTGGACCTGAGGTTTCTTAATGGGCGCATTCTTACCTTGCATCAAGTGTATCACGTTCCTGATATTCGTCGCAACATTATTAGTGGTTCTAGTCTAGTTAGAGAAGGATTTGAGATTTTATTTAAGTGTAATAAGGTCATAATTTTGGATTCTGGTAGTTTTGTGGGAAAAGGTTATTCCTCGGATGGTTTATTTAAAATTAGAGTTGAAACTGATGTTTGTTCGCACAATAATTTTAGTTCTATTGATTATCCTGTTTCTTATTCCATTGAATCTTCAAATGTTTGGTATGGTCATTTAGGACATATTAACTATGATTCTGTGAAAAGAATGATGAATTTAGATATTATTCCTAAACATGCTATTGATAAGAATTCTAAATGTCATGTATGTGTTGAAGCTAAATCTACAAAAGGTCCGTTTAAGTCGGTTGTGAGAAACTCTGAAATTCTAGATTTAGTTCACACTGATATTTGTGAATTTAATGGCGTGTTGACCAAAGACAAAAAGAAATACTTTCTCACCTTTATTGATGATGCTAGTAAATACTGTTATGTCTATTTGCTTAGTTCTAAGGATGAAGCATTAGATAAATTCATTATATTTAAGAATGAAGCAGAAACACAAACCGGCAAGAAACTTAAACGGTTAAGATCTGATAGAGGAGGTGAATATGAGTCTAACCCCTTCATGTATTATTGCCAAGAAAACGGAATAGTATATGAAGAGACTCCTCCCTACACCCCTCAATCAAATGGTGTTGCAGAACGTAAGAATAGAACCCTTACTGATATGATTAACAAGCTTTACTCATAAGTTACCTGGACTCGCCCATATATATGTGGGGAGAGGCTTTGAATACGGCTTGCCATATTCTGAATAGAGTCCCTCCTAAACATAGAAAGGAAAGTCCGTTTGAACTTTGGAGAGGTCGACAGGCTAGCTTGAAACACTTAAAAGTGTGGGGGTGCCTTGCAAAGGTACTTGTACCCGCACATAAAAGGAAAAAGCTTGGACCTAAAACTGTTGATGCTATCTTTATAGGTTATTCTGAAACAAGTTATGCATTGAGATTTCTTATTATCAAATCTGTAATTTCTGGCATAGATGTGAACTCTATAGTAGAGTTACGTGATGCAACATTCTTTGAGGATGTGTTTCCTATGAAGGACGGACTTCCTAAGGAATCTAACCCAACCACTAACTCCATTCCTGCTCAAGTAGAGGAGCTGACAAATGTGGGGGTTGATTCCAGTGCAACTCATTCTGACGATGAGATTGAACCAAGAAGGAGCAAAAGGGCAAGGACCACCTAGGATTTTGGAAGTGATTTCATCACTTGCAATGTCGAGGGTGATCCTTTAACCTTCAAAGCTGCTATGGCTACTTCTGATGCCAAGCAGTAGAAGGATGCTGTTAAGAGTGAGATGGATTCTATTGTCTCTAATGGGACATGGGAATTGGTCGATCTCCCTCCTGGTTATAGCACGATAGGATGTAAGTGGGTCTTCAAAAGGAAACTGAAACCGGATGGAACCGTTGACAAGTTTAAGGCTAGGTTAGTGGCTAAGGGATTCAAGCAAATGGAAGGAATAGACTATTTCGATACCTATTCGCCAGTTGCTAGAATGACTACAATCCGAATGCTTATCGCATTGGCCTCTGTATATGATCTTCCTATCCATCAGATGGATGTTAAGACCGCGTTCTTGCATGGCGATCTAGAGGAAGAAATTTATATGGATCAACCTGAAGGTTTTGAGGCCCCTGGCAATGAGAGAAAGGTTTGTAAACTTGTTAAGTCCTTGTATGGACTTAAACAAGCCCCTAAGCAATGGCATGAGAAATTTGATAAAATTGTCTCATCGTTTGGCTTTGTTACTAATGAGTTTGATAAGTGTGTTTATAGCAAGAGTATTGGTGATAGTAGTATTGTCTTATGTCTGTATGTCGATGATATTCTGTTGTTTGGAACGGATATGAGGATAATTGATACTACTAAGGAATTCTTGAAAAGTAAGTTTGAGATGAAGGATATGGGAGTAGCTAGTGTGATTATTGGCCTTAAGTTGACTCGTTCAACTAGTGGCATAACCATATCGCAATCTCATTATACTGAAAGTGTAATTGAGAAATTTGGTTATAAGAATTGCAAAGTGGCTAAGACTCCATATGACCCTTCATCTGCTCTTACTAAGAATGAAAGTGGAGTACCGATGGCTCAGTTGAGATATTCTCAAATTATTGGAAGTCTGATGTATCTTGCCAATTGTACTAGACCGGATATATCCTACTCGGTTACTAGGTTGGCTAGATATACTCAATGTCCAAGTAAAGCACATTGGGAAGCTCTTGATAGAGTTCTCAAGTACTTGAAGGGAACGATTTCCCTTGGGCTGCATTACGGGAGATATCCTTCTGTTCTTGAAGGATATAGTGATGCAAGCTGGATTGCCTATAACTCCGGGAGTTATGGTTGTACGGGGTATGTTTTCACCTTAGGCGGAGCTACAGTCGCCTGGAGGTCGACCAAACAAAATCTGTTGTCTAGGTCTACATTTGAGGCCGAATTAGTTGCCCTTGACACTACTGGATTGGAAGCTGAATGGCTTCGAGGACTTATGTCTGAGTTGCCCATGGTCAGTAAACCCATGCCTGTTATCTCTGTACATTGTGACAACACTGCCACAATTGAGAAACTGAAAAGTGTCAAGTACAACTGTAAAACTAGGAGGCACATCCAAATTAGATTAAAATCTATAAGGGATCTAGTGTCTCGAAAGGTGATAGCTGTTGATTATGTTGGTACCAAGGATAACACAGCTGATCCTTTAACCAAAGGGCTAGAATTTGCTCTAGTTCAAAAATCTAGGTTGGGGATGGGTCTGAACCCCGTCTGATTCAAATGCAAAGGGCAACCCAATCTACCTGAGCGGAGATCCCACAAAGGAGATTCAATGTGGTAATAACAAGTCATGGGGTGAGTCGGAGCACCTAATAATAGATTGACATGTTACATGTCCGAGTCCATCCCCGAATAGCCTAGAGGTGCTCGTTCCGCTAATAAAGTAAAAGTTTGGAACTTTGAATGGGATCAAGTCTTTTAGACAAGATGCTAGCAGTACATCTTTTGAGATGCCCAACTAAGTGAGTGTTGTTGTTGGCCGCAACTAGAGGAATTCGGGTTATTCCTTGAAAGCACTCATGATAGAGGATCGGGACGTATGGCTTATAAGCGTCAAGTGTTCGATAGAGGGCCTATCATAGCTTTTGTCGTGTTTGTTACCAAAGAAGGCCTCTACATCCAAAGGCATCAGATTCAAGACACCCGTTCATCTGGTCCTGTGGAGGTTTGCGTTGGATAACATAGGTAGTGGTTCAAGCCGGAAGGTACCATTATTGAAAGCATGGAAATGGACAATCTGTACACGTCATATTTCTATGAACTTGTGGGGGATTGTTGGAATATTTGATATATGTGGGTATGGAAGTCCATAGATCTATGACATTGTTGTGTTGTTGGTTTTGGACTGAATTTGGCAAGGGAAAAACGCGTCTGAGTTTCTGGCAAGGAGGGCGACCGCGCTCATGCCAAGGGCGGCCGCGCTTGGTTGTCTCAAACTCACCAAAACTTTCTGGAGACTAGCGCGGTCGCGCATGCCTCGAGGGCGGCCACGCTGGTGTCGAATCTGGTATTTTTCCTGGGCCGAATTGGAGCAGGTTTTTAGGTTTAATTAAGCCTAAAACCTAATTTGCACCACATGTATAAATACTCCTTTCCTCCAGCCGTTTTCGATATATGAATATTGAAGAGAAACACAATTCTCTTGCTTTAATTCATTGGTTGATTACTCCTGTTCATAGAGATTCGTTCGTGAGATTCAAGGCGACTGAGATAGGACCGCCGGTGATTACCTACCTGTGTGCTATATTGTGGTACGTAATCCGTGATCGTTTTATCCTCGGAGAAATTTGCTTGTACCTGAGTTGCACCAATTGGGGGCAATATTTTCTCTTAGGACAGTCTTCCTAAGGTGACTCGATCAAATCACGATAAGTTTTCTAATCAATTGTTTACTTGTTTCTGTTCTGTTTTCCTGATCCTGTTCCATTGCTTTCGGTTTTGCTATTGGCTTAATTGGTACGTTCTTGACTTGATCAATAAATCCCCTACTGTTGATTAAATTGTTTGTTTAATCTGTGGTGCTTATAATTTAATTTCCAACATGTTTTAACACTATGATTTCGTAATGTAGGTTTAAAGATGAACGGAGGTTCAATCATTTTCGCGTGCTATTGGGTTCAATAACTACACTAATATTCAAGAAAATCCTAATTATTTCAATATATACAAACTAAAAACAAAGCATATACACAAATCAAATCAAAAATCTAATTTTTGAGACTACTTCAACAAGTATCTAATTCAAAGCAAAATCATAAAAGCATATACCATATTTCAACAAGTATCAAAATCAAAGCATATAACCAAATAAAAAACAAATACTCTATTTCAACAATGAAGAATGATAAACTTTAATGTAAACTTACAATGACGAAATTAGATGGTAAAAAGCGAATTTGACGATGACAATGACAACTTTTTTCTTCTTCTCCCTTCTCCCTTGGACACAATTGATTTTTTTTCTTTCTTCTATCTGTAAGCCGCCGCCGCTGCTGTAGGTCTTGTTTTTTAGAACTCGCTACACCATGTAGCGAGTTTCATGACCAAGTGAAATCGCTACATGGTGTAGCGATTTAGGTTACGACTAATTATCAATTAAATGTCAATGAGATTAATCCTAATTTAACTAAACTCGCTACATGGTGTAGCGAGTTTCAACGGTAACATGTTAAATTTGATACATCGTGTAGCGAGTTTTAAAAAATGAGATATTTTGAAAAATAGTTTTAAATGTAAGTTATTTTGGTATTTATATTTTTAAAATGAAATTATTTAAAGAAAAAAATTGGGGCGTTGGGATATTTTTCCATTAACTAGTTTTACACCCGTGCGTTAAACGCACGGATAAATAAATTTGAAAATTAACTAAAAAGATATAAAAATAATAATAATTTAAGAAAATATAATTTCAAGAATATTTATTTCAACAAAAATATGTCATTGTATTAATTCAATAATATTACACATATAACTAACAAATTGAATTGTACATATTGAAATATTTATTAAAATACAAAATTATTAGTGAAATATTCACCTTTATTTTCTATATCAATACCATGTATGTATCAAAGTTTTAAAATGTTTATAAAGGAAGTGACATTAACATTTAAAAAATATATATATAGTTAAGTTTTATAACACGTTACTCATATTTATGAATATTAAAATATTTATCATTTAATTTATAATTATAATTTATATTTATTTGAAAATACTATAATCAAAATTCATATACTAATAGTCTTAGTTAAAAATTAAAAGATATACTCCATTCTTTAAAAAAAAAAATTTATTAGAGCTGACTCAACATCGTTTAGAATTTTGTGAATGAGCTAAATCAATAATTTTAATATTTTGTCTTTAATAACCTTTTTCATTGGTTAAAGAATAAAAAATCTAATAATATTTTATTTTTGAAAGAGCACTATAAATTGGATAATATTTAGAGGGAGTAAGTGCACTTTTATAAGTTATTTTTAATGACTAACCGAAAGAAAATTTAAATTGCAACTTTTTTTTTTACAAGATTTCTTATGATAATTCATAAAAGGTATAAAATGCTATGATAAAATTGTACAATTTTTACTTAGCAAATATCTCTTTTTAATAGTGTAATAATTATGGTTAAAAAATAGTGTAATTATTAAATGTATGAGAAATAATAAAAATAACTTTTTAAATTCTGATATAGTTTTGGAGGAAAAAGAGATGACAAAAACTTATGTGAGAACACTATGACCCGTCTCATGGATGAGACGGGTCATTTTTGACCCATGACCCAGGCCATTGAACCAGATCCAACCACGTTGACGTAGAAGACCTTCAGAAAACCCAATTCACACACACAGTTATCACACAAACCTCACCTCTCTCTCTCTCCTCTCTCTCTCTATACGCAGAAGGCGTAATTCCGGCCAAGCTTCTTCACCAAATCCTTCTCCGGCAACGAGCCCCCCAATCTTCATCCTCACCTAGCTTCTCCTCACCGGAATCCTCCCCAACCTCAACCTTCACCACCGTCAAACCTTCCCCTACCTCAATTAGATCCCTCACCGATCCAACCTCTCCCAATCTCCCTCTCAATCAACAACAACCTCCTCCTTGCCGGCAAAGCTCAAGTCCAACCCAAGCCCCTCTCTGTACCAAATCGGTGGTGAACGCCGATTTGGTACAGAGAGGGGCTTGGCGTTGAAGGCTATTCTGACGGCGTTGAAGGCTGTTCTTCGTTAAATTGAGGTTGAGGGAGGTTGAATTGGTGAAGGTTAGGAAGGGGATTAATGGTGGATTGGAATAGGAAGGTGATACGGTTGGCGTTGTTTGGAGGTAGGGAGATTGAGGGAAAGGTGAGGAGGATTGAGGGAAATTGGGTCACCGGTCAGGGAGCTTCAAGGAACTTGGTCGCCGGCGATGGTTTGGTGAGGGAAGCTTGGTTGAGAACGAAGATGGCATTTAGAGAGAGAGAGGAGAGAGAGAACGGTGAGTTCTGCGGATAGAGAGAGATAGGGAGAGTTTAGAGAGAGAGAGGCTGAGAGTGGTGAGTTTGTGCGTGTTATGTGTGTGAGGATCATGTGTTCATCCTAAAGCTAATAATAGTTTTAGGAACTGTTTTCATTTTGAGTAATACTTCCCATTTGTTTAAGTAATAGTTGGTATTGCTATAAGTAATAGTACTACACTTGTGAAGTAATATTGTTTTTTTTTTTTAACTAATAATAGTTTTAGGAACTGTTTTCATTTTGAGTAATACTTCTCATTTGTTTAAGTAATAGTTGGTATTGTTATAAGTAATAGTACTACATTTGTGAAGTAATAGTGTTTTTTTTAACTAATAATAGTGTTAGGAACTGTTTTAATTTTGAGTAATATTTTTCATTTGTTTAAGTAATAGTTGGTATTGCTATAAACAATAGTACTACACTTGTGAAGTAATAGTGTTTTTTTTTTTTAAGTATTACATTATCAATGACTTAAAGTAATAATACATTCAGTCATTACATTAAGAGATGGTAACTATTACTTTTTTCAAACCACTGAAAAGTCGAAAAAATAATATAAAAACTAAAAAAAAAAAAGCAAAAAAAAAAAAATAAATAAAAATAAAAAATTGAGCCTATGAGAGGCTGCCATATCAAAGGGACACACGGCTGTAACTGAAAAAGGCCTAGGAAATAAATAAAGACCAATTAAAAATATAAAGAAGGCCCCAAATTGCTTGGTTGGAATGGCTTTTGGCGTGGACTAGGAATTGTTAGGCCCAATAGGCGAGAAAATAGGCTAGAGGGGGAGGGGGGTGAATAGCCTTTTTGCAATTTTAATTTAAAATACCTTAATGGTCATAGTCACTGATCAGAATGTTGTAAGGTAATCAGTAAGCACAGCGGAATATTAGTGACTAAGTTTGAACTCACACAAAATCAGCAAGAAGTTGTTTAGAGCTTGATTTTAAACACAAAGTATTTATATGAATCATATATGCAGAGCAACTTGTTTGGTTTAGAGAAATACTTATGATTCAGCAGGATGAACTGTTCTGATTTGTTACGTTAAACGACTTGGCAATATAAAAGTAAAGTAAAGACAAGGACACAGTATTTGGAGAGGTTCACAGCGTGAATGCTGCTACGTCCTCTACCAAGATTGGTCAGATCTTGGATTTTGAGAAAAGTTTACTATCAGTATGTCCTAGTCTATTACAAGTGCGGCCTTGCCGGTTACAAGGACTGAATATAAGGATCTACTGATGGATCTTTAAATGAAGAAGCCGACTGTGTGTTTTTGAGTGGCAAGTTAGACTTATCTCACTCAGGTGTGTGTGTGAATCTCAATCAATGCATTCTAATGATTGTCTTGTTGGAGAATGCTTACAAGGAGGATTGAGAAGTGCACGAGTGTATATCCCTAATAAAGTCTAATGATTTTATGGATTTGAAGGCTTGATATTCATTCAATGCTTCAAGCACACTCTTCTTCAATGCAATCACCAACCATCTTCAATGCAGCAAAGTCTTCTATATATACTTTGGAGAGAAAGAGAGAGAAGAACTAAAAATGCCGTTGAAGGGTAGAATCGGAATATGGTTGGTAGGTGAGGATCATTTAATGCCATATCTTTGCAATTAATGTGGGAGATTTGAATAAGACATTTCTGCTATTGTTCGGCGGGTAATAACCCCTTTGTCCCAACCGGTTACCTGCAGCAGCAGACAAAGGACAAAGTAGAGCTAAAAGTAGCTCTTGTGTCAGAACCGACAGAATGGTGTTGGCAGGAAAATATAACTACTTTTAGCAAACAAGTACGATGAAAGAGATAGAGATGTGACCGTTGTGACTGAGATTTTATTTCAAACGAAGGGAGTCATCCAAATTTAGGTCACCTATCTGCCGAAGTATGTTCTTTGAAAAGTGTTAACTCCTGGCGATTACAGCGAGATCCCACCAGCAGGATAGTAACCTGCAGAACATGCTGAACTAACGGGGAGGGCATCAGTAAGAGATCCAAAAATAAAATCTAATTAAATTAGGGGTCTCTAACTAGCTATGTGATTGGGATTAAGCAATTCTGAGTCCACATATATTTTGACCCAACAATCTCCTCCTAATTGCTTAAGGCCAATCACCTTTAAACAGAATCACTTAAAAGGATATAAATAGATATTAAGATCAAAAATAAGTGATAACTGAAAAGGTAAACTAGTAAAGTTCCTGCAGAAGGGTTAGATAGATATTAAGCAAAAACCATAAAATCAAAAACCAAATTGTCAGTAAAAGAAAGTTTGTCTTTGGGGCTTCACGAGGATATCTATTTCATTGGTTACAAGACTGTCAAGGATCAGCAGGATCAACATCAGCAGCAGTGGAGGAATCATCAACAGGCTTGGACTTTTTCTGCTTCTTGGCTTCAGCCTTTTCAGCTTTCCTCTTCTTGCTAGCCTTGTAACGCTCCACTAGCACTTCATTTTTCCCTTCAAGCTTGGCAATCTTCAGATTGGCTTCGGCAAGCTCGGCTTCAGCAGCAGCAATCCTACTTCCAGCAGCTTCAAGCTTTAGCTCCAACTCTTTGATGGTGCGATCTTGATTCAAGTTAACATCAAGTACCACCTTCTGAACCTGGGTGGAGCTGTCTATGAGATCACTGAGCCGATCAAAATCAGCAGCACTAAGATTACTGAGGGATGAGGTCTGAGGTCTGCTGAGGGCTTTTGAAATAGATGCAGAAACTTTGGCTGAGACTTTGGATGCGATTCTGTTTGCTAACTCCTCCTCCTGAGTGGACTTAAGCAACAAATCCTTAACCTCTTCAATCTCACTTCGGAAAAACATCCCCAAATCACCAATGTCACCCCTAAGCACGGGTTTATAAGCTTCAGAAAGATGGCCATGCTCATTAGCAAAGTAGCCAAACAGGGTGTAAACAGGTGGAGGATCATAGGGTAGCAAAAAGGTAGAAGGAATGACTGTGCTGACAATCAAGGAAACATCAGTAGATCTTGGAACAGTAGGATCAAGAAGGAGAGGAAAATCTGGATGAATGATAATGGAAAGATCAGCAGAAAGAGAAGGGTTAAGAAACATCTGACCATTATTCTCCAAGGACAACTTGCAGGCAAGCATAAAATTCAGAAATGCTCTTCCATTCAGCAGATCTCGCATGATGCCAAGGCTTAGAATTTTGCCAGTGTCGACTGAATGATCTTGCTGAAATGGTCTGGAAGCATAGAATGGTAAGGTTATGGCTAGGGCATGCTGATACACCATCTTCCAAACACCAACAGCAGAATAAGGAGAGTAGTCAAGAGTTTCAACCACAAGATCATTAATCACTAAACGCTTGCTCATCATTCCACCAGAATAAACGCAAACTTCAATTGGGGATTCACCAGCAGGACAAATTTCACCCCGAATTCTTAAGGGGCCAGGTTGGTTGGTAGCTGGAGGGAGAAATTTGACTTTGGCATGAGAAACAGCAGGGGTTTTCTTCTTGCCATGCTTGATATCCTTGCTTCAATGGCTACTCCGGATGAGGCAGTGTGCTGAATATCTGGAAGGTTAGGATAAGAGAGTAAAAGGGGTTGTAATGGAATCCTCCTCCTCAAATCTTGCTCAATCATTCTTCTTCTTTCAGAAATTTCTTGATTAATTTCTTCAGGTGTCTTAGTAACCTTTCTGAAAGATGGTTTGGGGAGCAGAGATGCATCATCAAGAAAGGGTTCAGCAAACAACGACTTTCTGACTCTAGGATCAGAAGAAGGAATAGGGAAGGATTCAGGAGCTTTTGCAATGACAGATTTTGATTTCTTGGATGGTTTGGCAGAAGATGCAGGCAGGGTTCTCTTCTTTGGTTCAGCAGAGGATGGGCGGCGGGAAGGGAAGCGAGATTTCTTGGCTCTTGTTACGGGGGCCAAGAAAGAACGGTGGATGAGGAAGCAGGGGTTGGAATAATTGAAGGCTTTGAACTAGCAGGTGCCAGGGATGGTTTCTTCAATTTCTTCTTCTTAACTTTCTCAGCAGCAGGGGCAGCAACTCTATCAGCAGGAACAGGGGCTCCACCAGCAGACTGATTGTTAATCCTTTTCCAATCACCATCACTGTGGTGCTTCAACTTAAGTTTGGATATGCTGGTCGCATTGAGGTCAGCAAGAACTACAGCAGGGTTACCTCTAATTATCCTGCTCAGCAACCAATAGTGACATCCTTTGCCGGGGAAATCCTTACCTTTTTGTCTATCAGCAGCATACTTCCTGGCTGCTTGAGCAATCACTCTAAAAATGAAACCACACCAGTTGAAACTTCTCCTAAGTACAATGGCAGCAAATGCTTCGAACTGAAGATCGGTAACATGACTATGTGAACCAGATCGGCAAATCAGGCATCTGTCAATGATCTCTATCAAGGCAAAATATCTCCTAATGTAATGAACCTTGAAATGCTTGTCTCCACTGAGTCTAGGTCCGGCATCATCACCTCTAGTAAGAATCCAGGCTTCATCCAGACCAGAAGCATCAATGAAATTGGGACCGGAATTTCCTAGGGTTGGAAAAATAGAGGATATGCTATCAGGGGAAACTGAGATTGGAACACCGGAAACAGTAGAAGAAATGGCAGAGAAGGATTCTGGGTCATCTTCATTGGAATATTCAACGACGGCATTGGCGAAGAACTCTCGGACAGAATCAATGAAGACTCCGAAATTGTCAGTAGGAGCCAGAAAAGGAAGAACGGAAGTATCTGATAAGAGATCCCTGAGAAATTGTCCATCAGCTCCATCATCGAAGAAGCTTGAGTCTATGTAACCTCCATAGATATCCTTTTCATTACTCATGATTTCTGCAAAACTCAACAATCAAGCAAACTCAAACACAGTAAATCAAGGTTAGAATCAGATAACTTGAAATATTAGGATATACGTACCAGATTCAAAGAAGAAGTTTGAGATATGGAGACTTGAGATAGCAAGATAGGATTTTGATGAGAATGTGAAAAGGTTTTTGAGAGAATAGCTTTGCTTAAATATGTTATGGAGTTTGGAGGGAACGGTTTATTTGAAAAGGGTTTTCAAAGAGACGAAACTGTTCATTTTCATTGGAATACGTGCGGCAGCAGTTGCATTTAAAGAGCCGAATTTTGAGCAGTTAAAAATGATTAAGAATAACTGTTTAAGATTTTCAAATGATACAGTTTACCTGAGATTTATCACAAAATTAATTGGAATAAATCATTTGACACGATTTTCAGAAATGGCGGTACACACACGTGTCAGAGGGGTGTGACCAGCGTCCTTGATTTGATAGGTCGACAGGAACTCGGCTTACATTTAATAGGAAGCTTCTTCGATGGGAGACATAGATAGCTGGCAACCACTACTTAGAATATCAGCAGAAGAAAAAGGCATCGGCATGCAATCGGTCAAGACACGGTCGGCGTAACAACTAATCGGCAGAAATATCAATCAGCAGCAAGGACAGATCGGCAGGCATAGCGATCTCAGCAAGATGTAAGCTTCAACCAGAATAACCAATAACACCCAGCTCACTCCTAAGGAATTCAAATCTCTTCTGATCAAGAGGCTTTGTCAAGATATCAGCTCTACGAAAGTCGGTATGAACTTTCAGTGAAGACAACGTTGCCTTTCTCAACATGATCTTTCAAGAAATGGTATTTTATGTCAATGTGCTTTGTTTTGGAGTGCATCACTGGATTGTTTGAGACGAGATGGCGGTGATTATCACATAGATGGGTGGGCGGACTTGAGGAGGAATCTCATAGTCTACTAATTGTTGCTTCATCCATAGGATCTGAGAGCAGCAGCTACCAGCAGCAATGTATTCAGCCTCAGTTGTGGAAGTTGAGGTTGATGTTTGCTTTTTGCATGACCAAGAAACTAGCCTCTCACCAAAAACCGGCATGTTCCATGGTGCTCTTCCTTGTTACTCGGCAAGCCGCATAGTCGCATCCGAGTAACCGATAAGATTGAAAGAAGAATCTCTCGGCATACCATAGACCAAGGTTAGCGCGTGCCACTTAGATATTTGATAATTCTTTTTACTTACGAGATGGGATTCTCTAGATCGGCTTGAAATCTTGCGCAGACCACAAAGAAACATAATATCCGGTCTGGTCGTTAGATAGAGCAGTGAACCAATCATTCCTCTGTAGAGCGTCATGTCCACTTTCTTGCCGGATTCATCTTTGTCAAGATGCACATTTGTCGCCATTGGAGTGCTTTGAGGATGAGCATTATCGAAACCAAATTTCTTGATTAGTTCCTTGGTGTATTTGGCTTGATGTATAAAAATTCCTTCATTGGTTTGCTTTACTTGTAGACCAAGGAAATAGGTAAGCTCACCCATCATACTCATTTCGAACTTACTTTGCATGAGCTTTTCAAATCTTTTGCATAGGGCTTCATTTGTGGAACCGAAGATGATGTCGTCCACATATATTTGAACAAACAATGAATGGCCCTTGTGCTTGGTCACAAATAGAGTTGTATCGATCTTTCCTCTTGTAAATCCCACACCGTCACTGAGTAGGAACTTGGACAGGGTTTCGTACCAGGCCCTAGGAGCTTGCTTCAAGCCATAGAGAGCTTTCTTCAATCGGTAGACATGATTGGGTTTCTTAGGATCTTCAAAGCCTGGCGGTTGTTCAACGTAGACCAGCTCTTGAAGTTCACCATTTAAGAATGCGCTTTTCACGTCCATTTGATATAGCTTGAATTCTTTGAAGGCAGCATAGGCAAGAAACAGTCTTATCGCTTCTAATCTTGCTACTGGTGCGAAAGTTTGGTCATAATCAATCCCTTCTTCTTGACGGTATCCTTTGGCCACTAATCTTGCTTTGTTTCTTGTAATCTTTCCTGATTCATCCAACTTATTTCTGAATACCCATTTCGTTCCAATGACTTGCTGAGAGGAAGGTCTCGGTACCAGTTCCCAGACTTTACATCTTTCAAACTGATTCAACTCTTCTTGCATAGCTTCCACCCAGCTTGGATCAGCAAGGGCTTCTTCAGTCTTCTGAGGCTCAATATCAGACACCATAGCCGAAGAGAAAAGATTCTCATCAAAGTCCTTGTTCAGATTCCTGGTCACTCTGGGTCCAAAAATATCACCAATGACATTTTCAAGAGGATGGTCACGATGAGGTCTAACTTCTCTCGGAAGGTCTTGTCTTACTGATTCTTGTCTTAAGGATTCTAGAGGAGGTTCAGAATCAGCAGATTTGGAAGATGATATATTTAAAGGAATAGGAGAGATAGTAGGGTTTGGACTTTGAGTGGATTTGGAACTTGATCGAGGAATATTTGGTATAGGAGGATGAATTACAGAGATTGGATTTGGGCTAGGATTCATAGGTACAGGATGAGAAGGATTGGCAGAATGGCTATCAGCAGAGACGTCTGGAGGATTATCAGCAGGACGATTTCTTGCTGAGGATGGAAAGATGTCTGCTGGATCTTCTGCAACAACAAAAGGATCTTGCACATTATCTGCAGATTGATTAGAATTACTAGATTCACCTGTCTCAAAACCACTAGATTGGTTAGCACTATTTGGAGTCTGGTCAGACTCTAACAAATCAAATTCATCAAAAGTTACATGAACAGATTCAACAATTTTCAAAAGTTTCTTATTGAAAACTCGAAAGGCCTTACTGTGCTTTGAGTAGCCGACAAAGATGCCTTCATCAGCTTTTTCATCAAATTTACCTCGGTGCTCTCTTCCGTTGTAAAGCACATAACATTTGCACCCGAAGATTTTGAAGAATCCAATATTTGGTACTCGGCCTCTCGAGTTCATAAGGAGTCTTATTATGGAATTTGTTGATGAGAGATCTGCTCAGTGAAGCGGGCGGTATGAATGGCTTCGCCCGTAAATATTTCGGCACTGGCTTCGAAATCATGGTCTTACCGGCTTCAATAAGCGTCCTATTCTTTCTCTCAACTACACCATTTTGTTGAGGTGTACCAGCAGAGAAATTATGGTCTATACCATGATCGTCACAATATCGAGCAATGCCGTTGTTTGTAAATTCGCCCATTGTCTGATCTCATGCTGACGATATTGCTCTCCTTCTGAGTCTGTAGCAGTCTGAATAACTTGGTGGCAACAGCATATGTGTCATCTTTATTGCTGAAAGCTTCCACCCAAGTGTATCGGGAATAATCATCTACTACGACCAGGGTATATCTACTTCCCCCAAGGCTGGCTGTGGTTGTGGGGCCAAATAGATCCATATGTAACATTTGTAGGCACCTAGAAGTTGACATGCAGGGCTTGATCTCGAAAGAGGATTTGTGTTGTTTTCCCAACTGGCAAGCTCTGCACTTCTTTCCATGATCAGCAGACACTTTTGGAAGACCAGATGCCAATCCGGAACTGGCAAGCTTGGATATTGATTTGAAGTTTAAGTGACTGAGTCTCTTGTGCCATAGCCACGAGTTCTCACTAATGTTCTTAGCTACAAAACAAATATTAGTAACACCAGTAATAGCACCTAAGTCTACTGCATAAATGTTACCTTTTCTTTTGGCAGTGAGAAGAGTTTCATTCGAGGCAATATCTTTTATGTAGCAACTTGAAGTAGTGAAGATACATTGCATTCCTCTATCACAGAATTGTGATATGGGAGAGAAGGTTATGTTTGAGTCCATCCACCAAAGAGACCTTCTCAGGAATCGCACCTCTAATGATGGTACCACATCCAATTATTTTACCTCTACCATTGTCACCAAAAACTACAGGAGGACCCGATGCATGGATATCAGGAGATCGGCACGGATCATGCGTCTCGAACACCCACTATCCAAAATCCATACATCTTTCTTGGCATCGAGGCCATAAATCATACCTGCAAGTTAAACATGCTTATGGTCCCCTTATTCATGGGTCCAAGAGGTTAGTTCCTCTTGGGCAGCCATATCTGGCCGCCACTAGAGGCATTTGCCACTGTGGGTCCTGAAAGGCTTTTCAAGAGGCATTCATGAGCATGATGACCATAATCCAAACAATTTTCACATTTCACTTTCTTTGATTGGCGAGTAGTCGGCAAGACACCACTAGATTTAGTCATTGCATCATTAGGCTTAGGAGAATCAGCAGACACGAACTTAGGGACTTTGTAAGTACTGGTTTGCCCTTCTTGCCTTTCTGCTTGCCTTTGCCCGTCACCTTTGGGGGAGACTGATCATTGTGGCTGAATCAAGATTGGCAATACCGGCTTTCATGCATTTATTTTTAATATCTTCATCCGCGTAATCATTATCGCAATCTTAATTCCCTTTTGTACGTACCTGGCTTTCTCCATTTCCTTGTAGTGAGGATACTTCATTGATACAAGATTATATTTTAGCTTAGTATCCTTATGCAACGGGTTAATCGAGTTGTTCTCAGCCTTCTTATCCTTTTTTCTCAATTACAGAGACATCGCACACTTGCTACTTCTAGTTTCAAATCCTATCCCATGTTGATCATTTTTAGGAGAATCTTGGCTTGCATTAATTGCCATTTTAGCGGCGTTAGGTTTTGAAAAGATTTCAATGGTTTTCATAAGAGAATCATTTCTTTGAGCTAAATCTTTAATCTCCGTGCTATGTGTACTTTTGCTCGCTTTTGAGATCCAGGTTTTCAGCTTGAAGCCGATCGAATTCACTCAGTTTGTTTTTAAAGAATCAAGTTCACTTTGAGTGATTCTCTTTTCAGAAACTAAACCGAAATCAACTCAATATTTCATGAACACTACTCAACTTTTCATAATCAACAAAAAGTTCATCCATGGTCTCTATCATCTCAAATTTTTAGATATCTCGGAAGAGGGTCGGTGATGTTTCTTTTGGCCGAATGATCTTTTGGCTCAGAGAGAAGTTGGGTAGGGATGAAATGGGTTTGGCAAGATTTCTTGAAATACTTGGAAGTTTGGTAAAGGATAGCTTCTTTTCGAGAGGATTGTGGAGGACTTGGTTCGGTTGCATGGGAGGCAATGGGTCCACACTGTCCATAAAGTGAGGTTCCAACTTGAATGACCTTGTAACCATAAGGGTTGATCGCATTGACTTTGACTTCTTGGAATGAATGTCTTGTTGGTCTTTCTCTCCTTGATGGTGTTCTTGGAGGAGAAGCATTAGATGAATAGGAGTAGGTAGATCTAGTGCTATTTCATCATCGGCATCCAGGGCAACAAAGCTTATATCGGCATCTTCATTGTCATCGGCCGCCTTCACCTTCTGAGTCAGCCACACCGGATCGGCATAGCTTTCTCAGCCGTCATCTCAACATAGCTTGGACTTTGGATGTCTTTGGTTTACCGATTTCCTGACATATTCATATTTTGGTTGGGGACATTTAGATGCAAAATGTCCGTGTTTTCGGCGTTAAAACATACCAAGTCTCCTTTGTCTTTGTTCTTTCCATCGCCAGTCTTTGGTAGAAGGCTTATGGTTCTTTGGTGGTTCTATGGAAGGGAGTAGTAAATGGTTTGTTTTGATTTGGTTTCTTTGTCTTTTTGCATTTTCTTGAAGTTTTTGAACTTTCGGTAGTTTCGCAAATGCAGAAATTCCTCTTCTTCCATAAGAGGCTCAGGAGGACTTTCAAGGGTTTTGCTACAAAGAAGGGCTTTGGCATTGATCATAGGAGGATAAGGAGTAGGCATTTGAGATATCCGAGTCTGTCTTTGAGAGACATGCATTTGAAGTTTTTGTCGAGAATATTAAGTTTTTGTAGTTCTCTCTCATACAAAAATAGACTAGACACAATATTTTGAATAGAAGTGGTATTTAAATCTCTAGCTTCTCTAAGAACAGTAACCTTAGTATGATATATACTTCCTAAAGCACTTAGAAAGCGTATATTCAGGTCGTTCATAGTATATACTTTACCAAGAGAAGCACAAAGATTACTTACCTCGCAGAATCGATCATATGCTGTTCTGAGTGATTCGCCATCTGATTTTTTGAAGGATTCGAACTCAAAGAATAGCATCATAAAGCTGTTGTCCTTGGTGCGCATCTCCTTCGAAGTATTCAAGGAGCTTGTTCCAAAGCATTCTTGTGCCGTGTAACACAAGTCAATGAGCTTGTCTTGTTTGTCGTCTAAACCACAAGAGATAATGTGGCTGGCTTTCCCATCAAGAGCATAGGTTAACTTGTCTTCGTCAGCCCATTCATCTCTTGGTTTCTCAACCAGAGTTTCCGTAACTTGAACGTCTGTTTGTTGATCATCGTCAGCGTCGGCATGCGCAGCTAGGGAGTGGAAGGTATTGGTTTGTAGGTGGTTTGAACTTTCAAGGGAGTAATCGGTCCACCTTCCACTACTTTCATTAATCGTTCATCTATGGAGTTCATGTACTTTATCATTCGGGATTTCCAAACACCAAACTCGTTGATGTTCAACATCGGTATGGTAGTGATGTTAAACGTCTGCATAATTTTTCCCGCCATGGTATCGGCAATCAAGCTGTGAGGCTTGGAAATTTCTTTCAAAAATGTCAAGCTCTGATACCAATTGTTAGGCCCAATAGGCGAGAAAATAGGCTAGAGGGGGGGGGGGTGAATAGCCTTTTTGCAATTTTAATTTAAAATACCTTAATGGTCATAGTCACTGACCAGAATGTTGTAAGGTAATCAGTAAGCACAGCGGAATATTAGTGACTAAGTTTTGAACTCACACAAAATCAGCAAGAAGTTGTTTAGAGCTTGATTTTAAACACAAAGTATTTATATGAATCATATATGCAGAGCAACTTGTTTGGTTTAGAGAAATACTTATGATTCAGCAGGATGAACTGTTCTGATTTGTTACGTTAAACGACTTGGCAAGATAAAAGTAAAGTAAAGACAAGGACACAGTATTTGGAGAGGTTCACAGCGTGAATGCTGCTACATCCTCTACCAAGATTGGTCAGATCTTGGATTTTGAGAAAAGTTTACTATCAGTATGTCCTAGTCTATTACAAGTGCGGCCTTGCTTCTGACAAGGAGAATACAAGGATCTACATGGATCTTTAAATGAAGAACGGCCGGTGTGTTTTTGAGTGGCAAGTTAGACTTATCTCACTCAGGTGTGTGTGTGAATCTCAATCAATGCATTCTAATGATTGTCTTGTTGGAAAATGCTTACAAGGAGGATTGAGAAGTGCACGAGTGTATATCCCTAATAAAGTCTAATGATTTTATGGATTTGAAGGCTTGATATTCATTCAATGCTTCAAGCACACTCTTCTTCAATGCAATCACCAACCATCTTCAATGCAGCAAAGTCTTCTATATATACTTTGGAGAGAAAGAGAGAGAAGTACTAAAAATGCCGTTGAAGGGTAGAATCGGAATATGGTTGGTAGGTGAGGATCATTTAATGCCATATCTTTGCAATTAATGCGGAAGATTTGAATAAGACATTTCTGCTATTGTTCGGCGGGTAATAACCCCTTTGTCCCAACCGGTTACCTGCAGCAGCAGACAAAGGACAAAGTAGAGCTAAAAGTAGCTCTTGTGTCGTAAGCCAGAATGGTGTTGGCAGGAAAATATAACTACTTTTAGCAAACAAGTACGATGAAAGAGATAGAGATGTGACCGTTGTGACTGAGATTTTATTTCAAACGAAGGGAGTCATCCAAATTTAAGTCACCTATCTGCTGAAGTATGTTCTTTGAAAAGTGTTAACTCATAGCGATTACCAGGCAGATCCCACCAGCAGGATAGTAACCTGCAGAACATGCTGAACTAACGGGGAGGGCATCAGTAAGAGATCCAAAAATAAAATCTAATTAAATTAGGGGTCTCTAACTAGCTATGTGATTGGGATTAAGCAATTCTGAGTCCACATATATTTTGACCCAACAGGAATGATTGGTTTGAGTGGTCATGCCCCATGGGTCATGGGTCGACCCGTCTCATGCATGAGACGGATTCCCTTGTTCACATGGGAGACCACCTCAAAAGAGATTTAGATCACTTGAGTCTTTATATATATATACTCCCTCCGTCCCAGCAAAAGTGTCACCTTTTACCCAAAATAATGTCCCGTTTGAAGCGTCACCTTTTCTAAAAAGGAAATGTTTTATTAATATTCTATTATCCCATCCACTATTCTCTCCACTAATTCTCTCCCCTCTACACTCACAACACTTTTTAAATTCACTATTTCTTCCACTAATTCTCTCTCCTATTTTTAAATTACACTCACAATATTTTTTCTTTCCACACTTTTTTTAATCTGGGTGTCATTCCTAGAAGAAGGGCGACACTTCTACCGAGATGAGACGGAGGGATAGATAAAAGGTTCCGCTGCAGATTTTTCTTAGGGAAAAACACTCGGTTCACGACCTGACAGGTCATAGAAAGAAAAAAACTGACAAATAAACTGCATTTCTATTTTGTACTCGTGGAACTCTGATTTGTGATGTTACATGGTAAACTAGTCTGACACCTCTCTCTCCCTCCGCCACCTGTTTCAACTTCCACCGGAACGCCGCCCTCACTCCCTCTCACCGCCGCGCGCGAGCAAACACACTACACACACAAATTGGCCTCGAGAACTACAGTACAATGGAAGCCAATTTCCACACACTTTCCAGAAACTCTTCCCATTTTCAATCTCCCAACCTCGACCGCCGTTCAGTTTTCCTCAATTCAACGTCTGTTCCTTCAATTGACAATGTTAAACTCATTCAATTTCCGGTAAACCGATCGTTCGGAGCTCAGACGAGTCTTCTCAAGCTGAAATCCTCGGGTAATCAACGGCGTATACTTGCCGTTGACTCGGCGTCCACGGCGGGATCGTCTACGAGTAATGAAGGAGAACCGGTGGTTAAGGAGGAGTCTGCGAGTCCGGTTTATGTTCCTACGCCTCCCAATCGTCAACTTCGAACTCCTCACAGCGGGTGATTCTATCTTTCCCTCATTAATTCTGTTGCCAATTGCATTTTTTTGAGGTCGAAATTGGATGCTTACTGTATTTGCATAATTTTGTTAGTGTAGATTTAACATGCATGTGTGGTTGGTGGCAATTTATTTGAGCTTAAAGATTGTCACTTACGACCTGTCTGTTAACTGATGTTTCCTTCATTGTATTGTGGAGTGCAATGATTGAAGATTAGGTTTAATTTAACCAAAAAAATAAAATTAGAAGATGATTGAAAATTAGAGCGCTATAAGCATAGCCCATACCCTTATTGTCCACCTGATATCATTTAAACTGCGTGTTGGGACGTGATAATATGCAAATGTGAACTTTGAAAATTCATTTTAAATGACACTCGTTTAGGGACTAAAAATGTACACTTTTCTGTTCATATAGCTTATAAATGCTTAGAAGAAGAGGGATAAGCTTTAATGTGATGGCACTGATACTAGTTACATTTACACCTCTTATGTTATAAGATCTTGGTAGTTGATATTCTTTTAGTTTGGGATGTTGCAGCTGCCAAGCAAATTTGCATTTGTAAAAGCAATATTTTCTATAAGAGCATGCACAATAATAGCAACTGCATGTTCTACATTTACCAATAGCACGGACACATTTTCTTTCCCAATAATGCGACACTTGGGTTGACTGCATAATTTTTTCTCGCTTTTTGCCTTAGTATAGGATAATAGTTTCATACTTCTAGTCTTTTGGATCTTGAAACAGGTACCACTTTGATCGAACCACAAGGAAGTTTTTTGAAGGCTGGTACTTCAAGGTTGCAATACCTGAAAGGCGGCAGAGCTTCTGCTTTATGTATTCTATTGAGAATCCAGCCTTCCCAAAGAAATTGAGCAGATTGGAGGAACTACAGTATGGACCTCGATTTACTGGAGCCGGCGCTCAAATTCTCGGTGCTGATGACAAGTATATTTGCCAATACACGGAGGAATCTCCAAACTTTTGGGCGAGTAGGTTTATCAGTTAATCTGTTTAGTAATGCTTTTATCTAAACAAACATGTTTATTAGATCAAGATGCACTTCAGCCAGTATATAGCCACCATAGGGATTGCTCTTGTTTCAATAAGTAGTGATGTGAATCTCTTAAATCAAGATATGCTCACTTCCATAGTTGAACTATAGTCGCTGGTACATTTCAAGTTTCTACTTTTTCAGAAGTTAAACAAAGATACGGTCTTAACTTCAATGTTCATGTTTGATTTAGTGAAGCCCAGTAGATAATTTGGCAGTAGAATTTTCCTTCATTCTGTGGTTACGGAAGATGCAGTTGGTCTTATTTTCAAAATATTCTCAAAACCTTAGATTTAATTTTATAGCATGTTTCTCTATCTTATAATTGGCTGTATCTTTGCATAGGTAGGCATGAGCTGGTTCTGGGAAATACATTCACTGCCCAAAATGAAATGCGACCTCCAAATAAGGAAATTCCTCCCCAGGTTGTTAATCTGTTCAATCTCAAAGTTTAAACTTGCAGATTTAGTCAATTGCGGATGGAATAAAGCTGTTTTCCTCAATTTATTTAATTAAATATAGCATCTCATTTACTAGTTTTGTAACTTATATCCTTGGATAGCTTATATTGAGAGTTAGTGCCTCATGACATGCTCCATAGATAACTTCCTCTCCTAATGGGTACTCTAAACTATTCTTGGGTATCATTACCCGTTTCTCGCAGTCACTGCAACCATCTGGACTTTGGGTAGACTGGTTGCCTGTGCGGGGAGGGGGGTGTTACTTCTCCTATACCTCCACAACCACTGCTCCTAACCAGTACTGTAAACTATTCTTACCTGATGCTTGTGTCCACTGCTCTCAGAAGTTGAACAGGCTGCTCCTTTAGATCCTAGGATTTTGTCGAACAACAGAATTTACCTGACCATTTGCTTTTTGCCGAAAACTAGTGCTCTAGTCTTAAGGGAAGTTTGTAATTTTATTTTGTTATTCAGTTTTTTTTTTTTTATATTAATGTGTGTTCTTTCTATATGTTTTGTGATTACTTCTGTTTTCAGCTTCAGGAAAGCTAAAATACAAAACCTTAGAACTAGTTTTTATTCCACTATATCCTGTCTAAAGGTTTGAATTTTTAGTTAGTAGTTTTATAATTTTTAAGCTATTGTGATGGTCCTTCTCCTTAAAAAAAAGTAAGATTAATATAGGTGAGCATCAGATCACTTATCAGATACTATTAGACTGATAAAAACATATATTACACTTGATTTTAGCCAAAAGGCTGACAAACGTATGCCATTCTATAGGTTTCAATGTTTCATGGCTTGTGCAAGTTATAAAGCTTAGCTGGCCTTATTACATGAACATGAACATGAAAATGTAAATATATATATATATATATTTTTTTCTGTTGTCGTCATTGACATGCCTAATTGGTCTTGTGTGCAGGAATTTGATAAGAGAGTCTTGGAAGGATACCAAGTTACCCCACTTTGGCATCAAGGGTTTATTCGTGATGATGGAAGGTGAACCATTCTCCCATATCTTGTATAATGAGCTACATGCCGATTCCTTTATTTTCATTACTCTTTCTGTTATCTTTTGGCGTTTAACTATATTGAACGCTTAACATCTTTTCTGAGACATTCTTCATGGCTAGTGAAGGGATAATTAACATATGCGCATGATGTAAAACTGATAAGGTTCAACCATGTTAAAGTTAGTGCTCTAAATTAAAATAGGATGTTTATTTTGGGACATCTCAATAAAGAAATTAGGACGTTTACTTTGGTGGATGGGGTGAGTAACAAAGAATAGACAGTATATGAATTTTATTAAGAGAGGGTTGATAAATAGACCTGTGTGATTGGAGAGGCAACGGCAATGGGGAGGTGCCACTAATAGGCTTATTTTCAACCACATCACTTGATAGAAAGAATGAATGACCCCATGATCTGAAAGTGGATTAGCAGCAATGAATGGGCAAGGAAGAAGGGTCATTTGTGAATTTTTTTTATAGTTAGTTAATTTGAATTACATCTTGCCCCTTTAACTTTGATTATATACAAATGTTAACAATTTTGTAAGTAAAAAGAAAGGTGTCTAAAGTGTGTTGACTTTTAGTACTAGTTAAAGAAAATGTAAAGTGGGAGGGGGAGGGGGAGGAGAGGGGGAGTTTTTCTAATCTATAATTTCTCCAAAACTTAGAGCAGATAATTAGAAGCTTTATGAAAATCTGAGGGAGTCTCTTTCTCTCTCTCTCTCTCTCTCTCTCTCAACACACATAAACGGAATGACAGACACATATATCATATATGTGCACATAGATGGTGGTATGGTAAAAATTGTGTCTGTAAAGCGACTATGCTGTTGGTGGGTGGTCCTGGAAAGAGGTGGCTCATCGGTACTAGGTGCAGAGAAATAAATTTGAATGTCTTGTCAGTGAATCAGAAGAGACATAAGGTTCTGAATTTCAAAGTTTAAGGCTCACTTTGGGAAAAATGAATATTGACTCAACTGTGTAAGTAGTGTCCACCATAGTTGTTAAAGGCGAAAGGCAAGAGGTTCCTAGAAAAGTTGAAAGGCGGCTGAAATGTTGCAGCATTCTTGAGTTATTTCCATATGTCTCTGATCCTTTTTTTTATGCTGATTTAATTGCTTATAGTTTGATAGATACTTTATACAAACAACTTACATTATCATAGTGTAAACATGAAAACTATAATTTTAAAACTGTGTAGTCTGTGCTAGTCCTTGTGTGATCAGTTACAGCTTCATATTTAACATCACCTTGCTGATAATATCAGGACAAATTATGCGGAAACTGTAAAGACATGCCGTTGGGAGTATAGTACTCGCCCTGTATATGGATGGGGTAACGTCAATTCTAAACAGAAGTCCACAGCTGGCTGGCTTGCTGCTTTCCCTGTATTTGAACCTCATTGGCAAATATGCATGGCTGGCGGTCTCTCAACAGGTAAAGTTGATTTCCTTAAATTATCAAGTTGGTAGTAGTATGGTGCCATTTTTCATATAAAAATGATGCTCCTATTCACATCACTTTGAAGATCTGACTTTGAAGATCTGGTTGGGAACATTTTTCATGTCTATACTATTGTACTTTCTCATATCTAAAAAAACCTCAAGAGCACTATCCTGAACTTCAAGAATTGCGTAATTGCACTTTCAAAAAAGATGACATAAGACAGTCGAAACAAGTGTCTCTATGATTTTCATCCTTGGTTTCCTAGTCCATGTAAGTGTATGGACTGCGAGTTATTTAGTCAATGTGCCACTGGTTGGCATGTACCCAGGATTTCACCTTAACTGGCGAAATTAGGATCGATACTGGGAACCGACTGGGAAGGAAATTGTGTGCTTTATCTCAAGTACATAGCTAATCAGTAGCATGCTTCTGCCTGTGAAATCCAGGTGAGAAGTATTTCATATTTGCTCATGTACATAGCTAATCAGTAGCATGCTTCTGCCTGTGAAATCCAGGTGAGAAGTATTTCATATTTGCTCATGTGCCTTGTTGATCTTTGTGCGTGCACCCTCTCTACCTAAAAAATTACCCTAGAGATATTTGGATCTTTTTTAGTTGCTCCAGTCTTTCAATTATTTTCATTCTTGATCAAGGATCTCGAGAATAGAAGGAGAAAGGCCGGTCTCTATTGTAAGGATTCATTGTTTTGTGCTGAATGGTTAGTCTTCTGTGAACTTTTAGGTTTACTTCATACAAGACATGTAATAGTGATGCTGTCCAGATTGTTGTTGTTCCACTGCTGTTTTCTCTTTAGTAAGAAGTTGCAGATAGACTTGCTTTGGGTGCCTTCTCAGGGTTTGTGTGCGAACTTTGTTTGGGGCATAGTAAAAGAAGTCTTCTTTGCTTTTCAGGCCTGTTCTTTTTATTCTTTAAGCGGATGGATTGCTCCTTGTAGGTTTGATTTATCTGAACTGGAGACCTATAATATAGCTCACAACGAATTTTTATTGTACGTAAATGTAAAAATGTGGAGATATTTGAGAACTGATAACAGTTCTCATATTAGAAGTTGTTGTCATGAGCTGGGATTTTCATAAAGTCACACTAGTGGTTGATGTGATCACTCACGACATACTGCTTTGAGTACTGGTTCTTGTCACACATGCATGGACATGCGATTCACAATCAAGTGTGACTCTGGGGAGTCAGTAGGAGTATTTGAGGTTTATATGCTCCACTTTGGATTTTCTGGGCTGGCAAGGGTGTAAATAGCTTAGATAATTAGACTCTGATCCGGCATCAATAGTGTTAGAAAAGGACTGGATTTGAATGATGTCTTTGTAGTCGTTACAGATCAACCAGAATATATGCATTTTGTGTAGTGGAGCGGCTTATCATATGCTGGTACTTGTGAGCATCCAGAGGAAAACACGCAGGTTCATGAATCATTTAAATAGATGAGAACCGCTGGTGTTGTGAATTGTGGCAATGTGCGTCTCCAAGGAAGCGTGCACTGTGTAATTGGGACTGTATCTGGAGAAAGTGATCACTAGCCGACCCTCTTAGTGATTATGCTCAAGCGAAATGGTGAGGCTTGACTGTTTCAGTGTTCCATATTGAACTGTTTCCATTGACCATTTATTGAGTATGCACTCAGGCTGAACCTTGCATGTCGCCTTACCTTTACTCTTTGATCCATGATGAAATTAATTCAGGGGTGATTGTTTTTTGCATATGATGTTTGTCATAGGAGGTCATTAGAGTGATTTTCAGTTTTGTACATCGGTATAGTAACCTCTATGTACCTCACCACACACTATCACAACTTAAGAGAGACCCACCTAATCTTTCACAATCTCTTTGCTCGGAATACACAAATTGAGGAGAACCCGCTTCCTATTTATACTACTCTAAGTCGGCTAAGGAAATTGGTCGGCTTTTCCAGAAGTTTCTTCCAAGTTGGTGAAGAATTTCTCCTTCTTGTGCTTTCTAGGTCATTCCTCCAACATCCATAAATCTTATTGTTGTGTTCTTGTGTTCAATTAAGAAGATTCCAGATTTTCTTCTTTAGTTAAACATCTAGGGCTTTCAAGAGAACCCTAGAAGATTTAGGGAAGGATCATGAAGCTTCTAGAGGAGAGAAGAGAAGAAGACATGGAGAAGAGCAGGGTTGCCTGCTTCAACACTCCCCCTCAACGCTAACGCTGACTCTTCTCGACCTTGTAGTCATACCTAGTTTTTCTCTGAACTCCTCGAACTTCTTTGCACTAAGACTCTTAGTGAACACATCTGCAATTTGGTCCCCTGTTTTGATCGGGCACATTTGTACCTTCCCTTGTAGCACTTTCTCCCTTATGAAATGGTGGTGTACTTCCACATGTTTCGTCCGAGCATGGAATACTGGATTTTCTGCCAGGCGAATAGCTGATTGGTTATCACAGTGTAGCTCGACTGCATAATCGATTGGTTGATGTAGATCCTCCAGTAACTTCATCAACCATGTACTTTCTTGAGTTGTCATTGCTGCAGATCTGTATTCCTCTTCAGTGGTTGACAATGACACAGTTGATTGTCTTTTGCTACACCATGTGACTGCTCCCGAGCCAAGACCGAACACATACCCTGTTGTTGAGTGTCGGGTATCATGATCTCCTGCGTAATCTGCATCACAGTAGCCGATTACTTTGTGATATCCGCCTTTCTGATATAGAAGCCCATAGTCGATTGTTCCCTTTACATATCTCAATATTTTTCTTACATCTTCCAAGTGTGGCTTCTTTGGTTTTTGCATGAATCGACTTACTACTCCCACTGCAATTGCGATGTCTGGCCTCCTCAGGGTTAAGTAGATTAGGCTACCTACCAATTGCCGGTACATCGTCCCATCTTCAAGATCTTTGCCTTCTTTCGCACATAACTCTGCATTGACTTTCATTGGGGTGGAGATTGGTTTACACTCAAGCATCCCATAACTACGTAGGAGATCTTTTGCATACTTTTGTTGGCATAGGAACAAGCCTTCTTCATCACGATCAACTTCAAGTCCAAGAAAGTGCTTTAGCTCTCCAAGCTCCTTCATTTGAAATCGAACAGACAAGTTCTCCCTTGTCCTTCGAATTTCTTTCATATCGTCACTTGTGATGATCAAATCATCAACGTAAACTAGCACGACAGCTAGTTTACCTTGTTCAGACTTGACGAACAAACTAGAATCTGCCGGTGCCAGAACATATCCGCTTTGAACAAAAAATTCTGCAATCTTGCCATACCAGGCTCTAGGCGCCTGCTTTAGTCCGTATAATGCTTTTCTTAATTTGCACACGTACTCCAGACGATCCTTCCTTTCATATCCTTGTGGTTGGTCCATGTAGATGTCTCGGTCAACTTCTCCATGTAAGAAGATATTTTTAACGTCCATTTGCCAAAGTTTTCATGACTTGCTAGCAGCCAATGCTAATAGCACACGAACAGTGGTGATCTTCGCCACGAGACTAAATGTTTCATCATAGTCTAGTCCATATTGTTGAGAGATCCCACGAGCCACTAACTGTGCTTTATATCGCTTGATTGAACCATCGGGGCGTGCCTTTACTTTGTAAACCGACGTTCATGTTATGGGTTTTACGCCTTTTGGCTTCGGGACCAAATTCCATGTCTCATTTTGCTTGAGTGCTGCCGTCTCCTCATTCATTTCTTTTCTCCGTTTAGGATCTCGAGATACTTCTTCAAACGTTGAAGGTTCTGTCATGCCGGTATCTTCAGTAAGTGCAACATTTGCATACTTTGAATTTGGTCTTTGTTGACGGTTCGACCTCCTTATTGAATGTCGTTGTGTTTCTGCATCTTCACCACCTTCTCTAGATTCTTCTTGTGAGCTTGGTTGATGTTCTTCTTGACTTCTATGAACACCAGTGCTCCATGGACTTGCGGTTTGATCAAATTCTCCTGGAGAGGTTGGCTCGTGTTCTTCTATGACTAGTGGCGGTTCTTTAAACACTTTTGGATGACTAGTCTCCCCTTCACTTGTTTTATCCACACACTTTTCTTGTAACTTCTCTTCTATTTCTTTTGAGTCTGGAAGCAGTGTATGTTGTGGTGACCACCAAGATGATGCTTCATCAAACACCACATTTCTTGATACGTGGCAACGACCTGTTGTAGGGTCGTAACATTTCCATCCTTTTCTTTCGCTGTCATAGCCAATGAATATGCACCGTACAGCCTTCTTGTCACATTTTGACTGTAGGTGATCGGGTATGAAGCTATAACATACACATCCAAAGACTCTAAAGTGACCTACCGTAGGCTTGGTGTGCCATAGTTTTTGGAAAGGAGAGACATATCCCAACTTTACTTGTGGTAGCCAATTTATTACGTGTGTTGCTGTCTTCATGCACTTAGCCCAAAATCGTGTAGGAACATTTTTGGCGTGCAACATACTTCGACATGTTTCTGCTAGATGTCTGTTCTTTCTTTCGGCTATACCGTTCTATTGAGGAGTACCTGGGCATGTCAATTGTTGCCTGATCTTGCACTCACGAAGATAGCGAGAGAATTCGTTTGACATATATTCTCCACCATTGTCCGTCCTCAAGCACCGTATATTTCTTCCAACC
This sequence comes from Adenophora triphylla var. japonica, assembly GCA_022495995.1. Taxonomy (NCBI): domain Eukaryota; kingdom Viridiplantae; phylum Streptophyta; class Magnoliopsida; order Asterales; family Campanulaceae; genus Adenophora; species Adenophora triphylla. The sequence continues at coordinate 157,496 of JAFEMH010003349.1, forward strand.
TTATTTTATACTTCTTCCTTAAATTTCATAAATTTATCCAGAGTTTCAGATTTTTCTTTTATAAAATAGACCCAAACGTACCGTGAATAGTCGTCGATAAATGTCACCATGTATCTCATGCCCCTGCATGATGGCTGCTTTCCTCGGCCAAATACGTCCAAATACGTCTGAGTGTACCAACTCCAATGGTTCTCTGGCTCTAAACTAACTCATCATAAGACAACTGATGCGCCTTACCGTACTGCAACCAGCACAAATTGTATTTGTACGAATATCTAGGGATGGTAGTCCTTTCACCATCCCGGATAGTGCACCGAACTTGTAACGTCTCTGTAATAATATCTGTCATGGTGACTTGATACACTTCCCACGTGTTATCAAGTAAACGAGGTCTCAGACCAACGCGCTTTACTAACCCGGATAGTGCACCGAACTCGTAACGTCTCTGCAGTAGTGGTTCTCACGATCCCGGATCGTACCGCTCTGATACCAAATTGATGAATTTTCGTACCCGAATTGGTGAACCACGAGTAATAATATTTCTATTATTATCACTTTGTGCAATTACAATGTACAAGCACTCTAAGCACAACTACAAATACACTCTAGTGTATAGTAACCTCTATGTATCTCACCACACACTACCACAACTTAAGAGAGACCCACCTAATCTTTCACAATCTTTTTGCTGGGAATACACAAATTGAGGAGAACCCACTTCCTATTTATACTACTCTAAGTCGGCTAAGGAAATTGGTCTGCTTCTCCATAAGTTTCTTCCAAGTTGGTGAAGAATTTCTCCTTCTTGTGCTTTCTAGGTCATTCCTCCAACATCCATAAATCTCCTTGTTGTGTTCTTGTGTTCAATTAAGAAGATTCCAGATTTTCTTCTTTAGTTAAACATCTAGGGCTTTCAAGAGAATCCTAGAAGATTTAGGGAAGGATCATGAAGCTTCTAGAGGAGAGAAGAGAAGAAGACATGGAGAAGAGCAGGGTTGCCTGCTTCAACACATAACTGACTCATTTTTGGGAGTAGTAGGATGTTTTCTATCATTTGTCTTCCTGTTTATTCTTCTCTGATAACTATTGCTGGATATAAAATAAGATCTTCTCTCTATCAGAATATTTAGGCGGCTTTCCTGTAATTATGTGCTTGTGCTTAGGTTCTGCATCTTTATTCCAGGTTGGATAGAGTGGGAAGATGAAAGGTTTGAGTTCCAAAATGCCCCTTCTTATTGCGAAAAAAATTGGGGTGGAGCTTTCCCAAGGAAGTGGTTTTGGGTAAATTTCTATCCTTTGATGTTTTCTTGTAGTAGGATTCAGCTTGTTCCGATGTTAATACATTATGTTAAATACTTGAGAAAAGAGAAGTAATGATCCGCGGTTACCAAAGATGATACCTTGATACTTCTTTCTAAATGTGCGCTTTTACATTGCCAACAGCTAGTCAAAAGTACTTGCTTGTTTATTTGGCCCTGATGGAGGTGACAGATGAGCTCTAATTTTTATTGTTTATATTTATTAAATGGTATTAGTTGCAGCTTTTTCTTGCTTTATTGAGATATATATCACACTGCATCATCACTTCTCCCAATCCACATACGGAGTTTTTTAATACTCCCTCCGTCCCAGACCATGGGTATATGGGGTGGATTTCACGTTTCTTAAGAAATTTTTTAAAAAATGAATAAAAGTTAAATGTGAAATATGGAATAATAGTTAAATGTGTGGTAGGAAATAGGAGAAAGAATGTAAAAGTTAAATATGTGGTAGGGAATAGGAGAGAGAATGTAAAAGTTAAAAATATTTAATAGGAGAGAGAATGAGTGGGAGGAATAGTAGTTAAATGGGTGGTAGGGAATAGGAGAGAGAATGTATAAGGGTATAATGAATGGTTTTTTTGTAAATATATGAAGATGATAAGGGTATAAATATATTCAAAAACTTGCCATTTATGGAAATGAACCCTTGGTCTGGGACGGACCAAAAGGGAAAGATGAACCCTTGGTCTGGGACGGAGGGAGTATCTTCTTAGGTTAAGGTAATGAAGCATCCATTCAGGCTTCAACTACTGACCAAATTTGGAATAACAATCTCATGTCTCAATACAGATTCAATGTAATGTCTTTGACGGTGCAAGTGGAGAAGTTGCTTTAACCGCAGGTGGTGGACTGAGACAATTACCTGGACTGAGTGAAAACTTTGAAAATGCTGCACTGGTACTTCACTTTCACTTTCTCCGACCCACTCACTTTCTAATTTCATTTCTTCATCGTGCAACTCAAATACCTGGAGACATTCATAAATTGGCTGTACTATATCTCATTTACTCTACGTTTGAGGTGCTAGGTTATTGTCTTTAATTAAAAAAATCTCCTTACAGATTCTTATATAAAAGTATCTCTGATTGATCATGGTGTAAGACTTTTGAAGATTGGACAAACTATCAAATTATATTTTGATTCAGTCCAGAGGTCTTATTCAAAACTTCAATATCTTCTCAGTCGCTAATATAAAATCATCTCTTGAATTTATACCCAGATGGCTGAGGTTCATGCATTTTGACTTCCAGCTGCATGATAAGTTAGTGTTCGCTTTAGCGAAAGATTACATGTCAACTATGCATATGACGATTGCTTATCTTATTTTGCAACCATCAAAGAAATAGTTGAGAAATGATTTTTTGGTTGGGCGGAGTGGAAGTGGCTCTTGTAGCTTAAGCAAGTGGTCTTGGGTTCGAGCCCTCGTGGATTCAGCATCCTATCTTGGGGGAGGTCCACGTTTCGGCGTCCAATAGTACCTTGAGGGATTAGTCCCGGGCAAAGCCTGGGGATGTCCTGGGAGACCAATAAAATATGACAGTTATTTCATATTTAGTGACCCGAATCTCCTCCACCATTTTAAGTTGCAACATTTTTCTGTTTATCCATCTTGGAACTGATTACTGACGCATTATTATTATTATTCTTTCAGATTGGTGTTCATTTTGGAGGAGTTTTCTATGAATTCGTTCCATGGAATGGAGTTGTTAGTTGGGAAATTGCTCCATGGGGTTGCTGGCAAATTGCTGCAGAAAACGGAAAATATAAGGTAATTATCTGTCCCAATAAGAGAAAAGGATTTCATCTTTTTTGCTAGTATCAATAGTGAAAAAAACTGCATGGGTTCGTCTCAGTAATTTCTCTTCACCCTCTATAGGATTTATGCCTAAAATGCTGAGGGGAGTTGGAAAAGATCGTATGCAGTTATGAAGTGGCTTATTTAAACTTAATGGGCATATCCTATTGTTTCCATCAGAAACTTAATGAGCTACTTTTAATACTAAAAAATGTTGTTTGTTTCTGAGCAGGTAGAATTGGAGGCAACAACCACGGATCCGGGTACAACATTGCGAGCTCCAACCACTGAAGCTGGCCTTGCCCCAGCTTGCAGAGATACTTGCTGGGGTGATTTAACATTGAAATTGTGGGAACAAAGATATGATGGCAGTAAAGGGAAGGTGTGTTACTCTCCCAACCACCTATAATTTGCTTCTATCATTTTACTTGTTTGAGTTTATTGGTCTCTGGGTCCATCGTGACATTAAAAGGTCTCAAATCCTTCCGACATACTCCCTCCGTCCCATAATATATGTCGTATTTGACTTGTCAACATTTTTAAGGAGCGTGTTTTACTTGTTTCTACAGTGCATGTACAACGGTAAAATCGCACTAAGACTATTTTCAAATATAGAAATGCGACATTAATTTTGGGGCGGACAAAGAAGGAAAGCGTGACATTTATTGCAAATATAAACACAGCTCTTCGTGTTTGAAGTGGTTTAGATACACTGTCTGGATGATAATGAATATGGGACTTGCTCATCATTTGGTAGAGATATTCATATGTTGCAAGAGAATATTCATTCTTCCATAATGTAGGAATTTGAACTGGAATAATAATTCTTTCTTGTTTATTCTTCTCACAAGGAGGAAATATATATAGGAGAATACAAAGAGGTTTTAGCCCAAAAGGAAACTCAAAGCAATTAGGAAACAAAAGAAATTAGGAAACCAAATCAAGTTGGAAACCCAATCCTACTTAAATTAGGAAAGACGGAAACACAATCCTACTTAAATTAGGAAAGACGAAAATCTGGGCAGATTGAGGCCCGTTACCAGCTTGAGGTCGACTGGCCCGGCCCATCCTCCATGCGGTCGATCACTGGCCCGACCCACCCTCCATGCGGTCGACCGCATCTATGGTTGACCGTGCAGCTGACCGCATCAACACCCTCCCTCAAGTTGGAGCGTGAGGGTTAAGAAGGCCCAACTTGCCAAGTAAAACATCAAACTGTTGCTTACCGAGAGCTTTAGTAAATATGTCAGCCAACTGAGTCTTCGTGGGAACATAAGAAGGGGCAATAAGGCCAGTGGAGATAGCGTCACGGACGAAATGACAATCCACCTCAATATGCTTGGTCCGCTCATGATAAACAGGATTCTTGGCAATGTGAAGAGCCGATTCACTGTCACAGAAGATGGGAATAGCCTTGGGATGATGGACACCCATGCTCAATAACAAGCCCTTCAGCCATTTAAGCTCGCATGTAAGAGCTGCCATGGCGCGGTATTCAGCCTCAGCAGAAGATCGAGAAACAGTAGGTTGTTTCTTAGTTTTCCAAGATATGGGGGAATGCCCGAGAAAAACGAGCCACCCGGTAAGAGAAAGACGAGAGATGGGGCGCAAGCACCGGTCCGAGTCACACCATCCTTGAAGTGTGAGATCGCGATCGGTGCGCGCAAAAGAATGCCTTGTCCCGAGTGCCTTTGAGATACCGAACAACCCGTAGAGCGGCTTCCCAATGCTCTAACGAGGTTCATTCATGAACCGAGAAAGAATGTGGACCGAATATGTAAGATCCGGCCGAGTTACGCCTAAGTAAATGAGGCGCCCAACTAGGCGGCGATAGCGTTCCTGATCTTCCAAGGGGCACCGGTAGCAACACCAAGCTTATGGTTAGGTTCAATGGGGAAGCTGAGGGCTTTGCACCTAGAAGACCGGCCTCGAAATAATATCCAATGTATACTTTCGTTGCACGTAAACAAGCCATCAGGATTGCGAGCAACCTCAATGCCAAGAAAGTATTTTAGAGATCCGAGATCCTTCATTTTGAAGCACTCACACAGGTACTTCTTGAAGGACAGCAAGGCAGCAGAATCGTTCCCGGCTATGATGAGATCGTCAACATACACAAGCACATTAATATGGGTCGCACCTTTTGTGAATGTAAACAGAGAGTAGTCAGAGTAGGACTGGAGGAAGCCATAAGTCTTCAAGGAAGTCAATAACTTGGCGAACCAACAACGAGGGCTTCGCTTCAGACCATAGAGGGACTTATGAAGACGGCAAACCGTGTTGGTGTTTGGTGCCTCAAAACCCGGAGGGAGTTTCATATAAACCTCTTCTGCTAAGTCGCCATGCAAGAAGGCATTGTGAACGTCCATCTGATGTAACTCCCAATTCTTGGAAGCAGCAATAGCAAGGAAAGCCCGAACAGTGACCATTTTAGCCACAGGAGCAAAAGTTTCTGTGTAGTCGATGCCTTCTTTCTGATGATTGCCAAGGACAACTAGCCGAGACTTGAGCCGTTAAACTGCTCCGTCAGAATTATATTTGATCTTATAGACCCATTGACATCCCAGGGCCCGTTTGCCAGGAGGCAGTGAAACCATAGACCATGTGCCATTATCCTCCAAGGCACGAATTTCCTCTTGCATTGACTGTTTCCAGTCATCATTGAGCCATGGCCTCGCGGAAGGAAGTCGGCTCTTTAGCCACTGTAAGAGCTGCAAGAAAAGTACGATATTTTGCAGAAAACCGATCACAGTTTATATAGTGAGCTATAGGATAGGCGGTACCTGAGGAACCGATTGAAGACGGAGATGCGGGGGATGGACTAGAAGAAGTAGTAAGAGCCACAAAGTCGCGAAGACGAACTGAAGGCATTTTCTGTCTCATACCCCTCCCTAAAGTGTCGGGTCCAGAATCATCAGAAGAGACCGACGTTGATGCAGAAGGAGCAGTAGACTCAGTGGCAGCCGAAGGAACAGCAGGAGCAACTTCTTCCTGCACATCGGATAAAGTAACGGGCTCGGCTGCAGTGGGTTCAACAGAAGGAGCAACGGAGTCTTCTACAACAGGAAGATCAATGTGACCGAAAGCTTCTTCCTCAGCAAGGACATCAACAGAATCAGGGACATGAGGAACAGTAGTAGAATCGCTGTATGGGAACACAGTCTCAAAGAACTTCACATCACGAGAGACGAAGAATTTCTTGGTCTCGAGATCAAACAGCTTCCACCCCTTTTTGCCAAGAGGATACCCCACGAAGATGCATTTACGGCTGCGACTAGCAAATTTGTCACCCCTAGCCTGCTGATTATGAGCGTAACACATTGAACCAAAAACTCGAAGGGAATCATAAAAGGGGGTTTTGCCAAACAAGATATCGTAGGGAGTTTTATTATCTAACAAGGGGGAAGGGGTTCGATTGATCAAATGAGCAGCGGTAAGGACCGCTTCGCCCCAAAAATAAATGGGGAGGTGTGCCTGAAACCTCAAGGCTCTAGCTATGTTCAAAATATGACGGTGTTTACGTTCGACACGCCCATTTTGTTGGGGAGTGCCGACACATGATGTTTGAAAAAGGATGCCGGTGGAAAGAAAATAATCAAACAGGGAGTTAAACTCAGTGCCATTGTCAGACTGAACAATTTTGATTTTTTGAGAAAACTGTCGATCCACCATTGCAACAAAGGCCATAAACATTCGAAAAACTTCCGTTTTATCAACTAATAAATAAATCCAAACAGCACGAGAATAATCATCTACCAAAGTCAAGAAATAACGAGCACCACAAGAGGAAACATGGGTGTAAGGACCCCACAAGTCACAGTGAACTTTCTCAAAAACTCTAGTAGACTTATACTCGCTAATAGGAAAGCTATCTCTAGAATGTTTAGCACGAAAACAAACGTCGCAAGGTTGATGAAGACTACCCGACAAATGAGAGACAGGAGGAAGAAGTTTCACTACTTTTTCGGATGGATGCCCCATACGATTGTGCCACAACTCGAGCAAAGCAGAAGTATTGTTGATAGAGGCGTGACAAGCAGAAGGTGCGCCCCCGAAGTAGTAGAGTCCATCCCGCCTAACACCCGTTCCAATCAGGTTCCTCGACTGGTCCTGTATAGCACACAGAGAAGCATTAAAATGGACGGTCTGATGAACATCATCGAGATAATTGAGAAACGAAGAAGACCTGCAGTTTAAGTTTGGTATATAGAGAACATGATTGAAGAAACAAGGGTGTACGGTAGGCGAACAGAACCCTTTATATGAGCAAAGACTGAAGCGCCGTTAGGGAGCTTGACGGGGCAAGCTTGTATAGAGTATGAATCAAAGAGACAAGCAGCGTTTCCGGTCACATGATTAGACGCTCCCGTATCAATGATCCAAGAAGATGTATCAAACGTACCGTGAAGGCGATTATCCGGAATACGAGTGTTACCAACTAGGCCGGCTAAAGCATTCCACTGTTCTGCAGTAAACAAAGGTGAAGAAGTAGAGGGAAGAGATCCAGTGGAAGGCCCGACTTGGGCGGCACCAACTTGGGTGACTGAGTTGGTGCGCGCAACTCCTCTGCCTCGACCTTGTTGAGGACGACCGCCACCACGAGCACCTGTTTTGCTACTGTCTCCCCACCATTCGGGATAGCCGACAAGCTCAAAACAGGAGGAGACATCATGACCCTTTTTCTGACAGTGAGAACATGTAAGATGGGATTTGTCGGGTTTGTCACGACCACGAGAACTGCCAGTTTTGAGTGAAAAACCAACTGCATCTGGAGGCTCATCAAGAATTGGTTTAGCAAGGCGAACTCGTTCAGCCTGGGCTACCAATTGATAAGCACGATCAAGAGTGGGCAAAGGATCCTGAGACAAGAGGTTAGTACGAAGAGAGGCATAGTATTCAGAATTTAAACCCATAAGAAATTCATGAAGCTTGCCAGTCGCCCTTCGTGCCGCGTGTGTCTGTCCGGCTGTGCAGTTGTCGCAGCAAGAACAATCTATAAGCGGCTCGTAATTATGCAGTGATTCCCACAATCCAGTCAACTTACCGAAATACATGGCCGCGAGGCGTAGTCTTGATGCTCACATCGTGCTATCGACATCTTCAGTTGTTGAATGCGAGGTCCGTCCACCAACGCATATCGAGATTTGAGAGACTCCCATAAACGGCGAGCATCTCTATACTTGGAGAGAGTGCTTTTAACCTCGGGCTCAATAGTATTCATGAGCCATGATACCAACATAGCATGAATGGTATTCCAATCCGACTCGGTGCAAGGAGGAACGACGGAAGGAATAGATCCATCCAAGAAACCGAATTTTCGTCTAGCTTCGAGAGCGGTCTGTATATCACCAGCCCAATCATCATAGTTGTCACCACGGAAGCGAGTAGGAGTTATGAAATCACCAGGTCGATCTTGGGGACCTAGGTAGAAGGGAGAGTTATATTCAATCTTCAAAACTGGAGGAGGCCGCCCATCACCACCACCACCGGCCGGAGGTTGTTCCGCCATTGTCGAGGTCAAGAGCTTGTGTATGGAGGCTCTGATACCATGTAGGAATTTGAACTGGAATAATAATTCTTTCTTGTTTATTCTTCTCACAAGGAGGAAATATATATAGGAGAATACAAAGAGGTTTTAGCCCAAAAGGAAACTCAAAGCAATTAGGAAACAAAAGAAATTAGGAAACCAAATCAAGTTGGAAACCCAATCCTACTTAAATTAGGAAAGACGGAAACACAATCCTACTTAAATTAGGAAAGACGAAAATCTGGGCAGATTGAGGCCCGTTACCAGCTTGAGGTCGACTGGCCCGGCCCATCCTCCATGCGGTCGATCACTGGCCCGGCCCACCCTCCATGCGGTCGACCGCATCTATGGTTGACCGCGCGGCCGACCGCATCAACACATAACCCTGCACTTGCTGGAACCATGGGGAAGGGGGTGGGAGGCGAAACTGGTGTCTTAAATAGTAGACATTTCTGCTTGCATCTCTAGCTTTTGGATTTTTGATAATTATGTGGAAAAAATTGCACACATAGAATTGCTGATTAAAGATATCGGTTATTATCATTGCTTTGACAAACTTGGGGTGCTGGTAAAATTAGTTAATTCACGCCAGTCCTTGATACTGAGCATCTACCATATGTATCTTTGTGTAGCTTATATTGGATGTGACTAGCAACATGGCAGCATTAGAAGTAGGGGGAGGACCTTGGTTCAACACCTGGAAAGGCCAAACATATACACCAGAAATCATCAACCGTGCCCTCAACCTTCCTGTTGACGTTGAAGGAATATTTGATTCCGTTCCACTGCTCAAGCCCCCTGGTTTGTAGGTCAGTATCTTCATTATATATATACTCCCTCCGACCCATTTGAAATTGCAAAATTTACCATTTTGAGTGTCCCACTTAAAATTGCAGAATCTCAAAATGGCAAGTTTGTAATACTTTTTAATTAATGACTCACTTGTCATACTCACAACAAGTACCCACTTATTATTCCCTACCCCACCTTCTCTCTGCTATCACATTCATCCACACAACACCTTATATTATATACTTCCTCTTAATTCCCGTGCCCGGCGGTTTTCTCGCAATGTGAAATGGGATGAAGGGAGTATATATTATTTATAATGGAGCTGAACATTCGCAATGATCTTATTAGCAGAAGGCATGCTTGTGGTCAGGTGTTCATAGATTTCTTCGGTGCAGGAGTTCCTTGCTCTTAAAAGAGGTATATTCGCGGTTATATGAGCTGAAGGACCATTTATTTCTTTTGTCCATCATTTGAGCTCTTGGGGCTTGGCTCTTCTTATGTAAAGGCCACATAAAGGTTGGGTTGGAGTACATGAAGAACTGGGAAGCATCACTTAGGCGATTTTGTCGCGTAGGTTCCAGGTCTTGTATAATTGATTTTTTTGCGAATGCAAGTAAAATGTGACAAACTTTAGAAACATCCGACCACCAAGCGACTCCGTTAATTTGTTCTCTGTCAAACATTTAATCTGATTGGTGTCATTTGAGAGTTTTGCTGCCAAGTATTTGTCTCTATTTATAATAAAAAACTTGTAAGGATACAAAAAATGCTCTCTGCTAATACCTAAAATCTATGGATATAAGCAATCCCCCATCAGAGTAACTTCCTTCCTTTTTTGGTGCCGATCAGCTGCGTTGGGGTCTTCATCGTTCTCATGTTCTTGTCAGCTCTCATTCGTTTTGGCCTCTTCCGTTTCCAAAACAAGTTTGCTTACTGGGCATGTCCAAGGCATTGCAGCCTCTTACAAGAACAGATATCTCACTTATACATTCAAAAGCAAACATGCTACAGTTCCGCAGGCTGATGCAGTCCAATTACACAGAAATCCAGATAAAATATAACTTACATTTACTATAACACATTTACTATAACAGGTAACTCATATTACTAATTCATGTGTTATACATGCTATCTCACAGCGGATAAAATGTAATACATATATTGTATTATAAAATGTAACTCATCTACTATAACATTCAAACTTCTGTGCAAGGCCCCAGATCCGCTTTACCTCACCAAATATGATAGGGAAATGATTCCATAAACCGTGATGCCACCACACGCTGGTTCGGATAATATTTCCACTAAAAACACACACAAGAACAACAACAATAAGAAATGCCAATAGGCTAACAAATACTATATGGGGATATATTCTTGAAATTTAAACAGTGATAGGTGAACAAAGCACATTACATTATAAGCTGATGCCCCCATGCCAAAATGGCTGGGCCCTAACTCACCAAAGGGAACCCACAAATATCAACATGGTCCATGCCCAAATGCAACTCGTTAAGAAGGAATTCGTCTAGGCTGTCCTATGCCTCATTTCACCTACATATTATCTCAGCGGCAAGTCTCCCACATTGGAACCAACTTGTATTATCTAAGGAAATTACACTAACAAGAATCTCTCCAACCCGGTGGTTCACCCGCTTAAGCACATGGGCCTCATCTCAATCTTATCCAAATGAAATTTGTATGTATCTGAGAAAAAAGATCAATCCGTACAAATAGCTAGCTAATGGGATGGCCCACTTACCCACCATCATTATCAGAGAGTGGATCCAACCAAAAGGTGCCACGTAGCACAAGGGCATCAGGATGAGATCTACCGGAAACTATATATATGACTCTCCTACCATAGCAATGTATGTCTTTAAGTTCCAAATTTTATGCTTAAGCTCTATTTATCTCTCTAAAAGCACACTCCATGACTACATTTTATATGGAACTACTCACTGATTCTCACGCCGGAGCTTCTCCGTCGGGCACCACGCCAGGCATAGTTCACGGTTTAGTCATCATGTTCTCAGGTAGAAGACTAAAAAAGATCACAGCCAGTGTATATCAAACTAAGGTGCAACCACGATTTCTCTTGAAACAACATCATACACTTATATTTCCATGGTGAAAGTTAATATAATCATGTACATAAATATGAAGATTTCTTCAGGCAAGTAATTGGAAAAAACTAGAAAGGTGGATTTTTGTGAACAATAATATGGGAGTACAACTATATCTTGATGCAGACTCGAAACAGTACCTTGTATTTCTATCTCCAGGAAGTAGGAAGTAGGAAGCAAGATTACATCATCCATCGGATTCATCCTCTTCTGCAGGATTAGGCACCTTAACCGCCTCAGAATTCCCAAAAGCCCGACAACATAATAAGTAGTAAACAAAATTGATCAAATTCAAGGACGCAATTAACCAGCAGAAGTAATCTACATGACCCTTGTTGAGGTTACTTGACAACCAGCTTATATTACCTCCTTTGCTCGTAATACCATCAACTATGTTTACCAGAAAGCCTCCAATGAGGCTAGAAATACCATTTCCAACTGCCCATATAGAAACTGCAATGCTGGACATGGTTTTAGGGAAAACAGTGTAGAAAAACTCAATCTGGCCCACAGAAACCAAAGCTTCAGCTATTCCAAGTAAAGCATACTGAGGAACTAACCACATTGCAGACATGTCCACAATAGCATTGGGAAAGTTGACCAGACCTTGGTCAAGTGCCCTTTTGCGCCTTATACTTTCTACAATCGCTGAAATTGCCACAGCTACTGTTGAGGCTAGTAAGCCTATTCCGATTCGAACTTTTGGGCTTATCCCATGTGGGATACCTGCATATGCTGTAAGAAGTGGGACCACTATGCGATCGTAGGAAATAAGCCATAATGTTGCTGAAATGATGAGGAACATGGTGAAGGATCCGGCGGGAATTTCAAATTTTGAGGTTATATGTCTGTTCATGATCTCTGCTTCAAGGGTAGCGAAATTCAGAGTTGGAGTGGAGAGGATTATAAAGCCTGTGGACCACATAGGTATAACTCTGAGAAGAGCTTTTAGAGTTTCAACTTGTTCTACAGTGCAGAGGTTCCATGGATTTGAAGCTGAGCCATCCAGGTTTAGATCTCTCTCTGGATCCCTAATAACGCAAGCTTTGTTCAAACACCTGCACATTATTTACCATTATTATGAAGTATATGTACAGATCATCTCAAGAAGTCTTGCTTTCAATAATGAGAAAGAGCTACTCCGTCAGGGAATAATTTCAGGTTGTTCAAATCACTTTATAGAGAGTACATAAATTCTGGTTTAATTCCATTGCCCAGCCCTGCGCTTTGGATGAGTCTAACTCCCCCCCCCCCCCCCGGGCCTTGGTTTTGTCTTACTTTTGTCCTCAATTTTATGCAAGTTAAACGACTATTTAACCCCCTAAATGACTATTTTAGTCCTCAATGCAAAGTCCAAATTATGTTGAAGATTTATGGGTAAAATAGTCTTTTAGCTTACATAAATTGACAAAAGGGGGAAGTGAGATGAAACCAAAACTCGGGGGGGGGGGGTGAGACTTACCCAAACCTCAGGGGGTGGGCAGTGAAAATTAACCTCATAGATTCTTATGAATCATAACAAGGATCTTCAGATATTAATTCAAACCCAAAATGGAAATTATGAACCCCAACTTAAAACTTGGTCTTTTCAGGAAAATGCAACTCGGTAGGCATACCTTAGATTATCCGATGGTACAAGAATTGTTGATTCGCTGCTCTGATGATAATGAATATCATTATCACTCGGAAAAAGACTGACATTTCTATTTTTGAATGCAACCACAAGAACTTGAAATAATCCCATCAACAAGCTGTTGTTAGCTTTGGCCTTAATATAAAGAGGAGAGGCCAATAAGAAGAACGAAGCAGAGAAAGCCATGAGAAGAACAGGAACAGCAAATCCAATTTGCCAACCTAAATGATCTTGAATGTAGACAATAATGGTTAAGGCAAGTAATGAAGCGAGTGCAACAGAAACATAATACCAACTGAAATAGCTATTCAAAATCGTCTCGCGATTGGGGTTGTCTTCATTGTTAAGTTGGTCCGCTCCAAAAGCTATTGCACAAGGTCCAATGCAACCAGATCCAATGGAGATGAGAGCAAAGGAAGAGAAGAGTATAACAAGTTGGATTGCTGTTGGGGAGTTGCAAATATTGTTGTCAAAATCATCACATGCCAAAGGTTTCAATTGTGGGATCATTGCAGTTAACCATAGAAGACTCATTCCCTGAAGAAGAACATAGTGATTAAGTGCCATAAACGAGATAACATACCAAAATTAATACTCCTTCCGTCCCCAAATATTTGTCCAAAAAAAAATTCAATGTCCAGAGGTAGTACAAACTCTTTACGGTAGGTCAATAACAGTAGGTCATGTCACTAATTTGTAGAACCACTGGCCATCTTGGCATGGCATTTGTTTCTGAAATAGTGTCCATTTAAGAAAAAATTGCCTCAATAAGTGTTTGTGAAGTGTCAAAGCTGAACTGGTCAATTATGTTGAATTAGTCTGTGTTAGTTTGTTTCTATTGAAATAATTTCTCCTTATTTAAAGGAGTAGACAATGCTGTTACTGCTTTGATTTTCTTAGTTTAGTTTTAGGACTCAATAAGTAAGTATCCACGTTTAAGAGTTTGTTAGCATGTGGAATTTTAGTAGTAGTTATCTTATCATGTAAAGGCCTATATAAAGGCTATTGGTTTCTCAATTTAGAAGTAGAAATGTTCAGCTCCATAACTTGTGTTTAGCTAATAGTATTACTAGTGTTTTAACAATTGGTATCAGAGCCAGGTTGTGGTGTGAGGTTGTTTAAGATGTCGAGTGATAAAGATGGCAAGCTGTGCATCCCCAAGTTCGATGGGGATTATGAGCATTGGGCAATGCTCATGGAGAATCTGTTGCGCTCAAAGGAATGGTGGCATCTGGTAGAGACAGGCTACACAGAACCAAAGAGAGGAGACAAGCTGAATGATGATCAACAAGCTGAGTTAGCTTACCTCAAGTTGAAAGATCTCAAGGTGAAGAACTACTTGTTTGTGACGATTGAAAAGACAATTCTGAAGACGATCCTTCAGAAAAACATAGCAAAGGAGCTATGGGATTCTATGAAGCGCAAGTATCAAGGAAATGAGCGCATTCAGCGTGCTCATTTGCTGCGACTTCGTAGAGACTTTGAAGTTCTGGAGATGAAGGAAGGAGAGTCCGTGGATGATTACTTTCCAAGGGTGATGACAGTAGCAAATGAAATGCGAAACCTTGGAGAACTCATGCCAGACTCCAAGGTCGTGGAGAAGATTCTACGAACACTTCATGAGAAATACAATTATATTGTATGTTCAATTGAAGAGTCATAAGATACCAACACACTTTCAATAGATGCATTGCAAAGCTCGCTTTTGGTGCATGAACAGAAGCTCAGAAAACATACTGGGGAAGAACAACTACTGAAAGTTGCTGTTGGAGGATTCCAAGGAATAGATAGAGGCAGAGGACGAGGCCGAGGATATCGAGCCCAAGGATCGGGTAGAGGCAGAGGCAGAGGACTCGACAAATCGGCAGAGGACTCGACAAATCTCTTGTTGAATGCTACAAGTGTCATAATCTAGGACACTTTAAGTATGAGTGTCCAGATTGGGATAAGAATGCAAACTACGCAGAGATAGATGAAAGCGAAGAAATGCTGCTGATGTCTCATGTTATCATGACTAATGCAAGCAAAGAGCATGTGTGGTTTCTGGATTCAGGATGTAGTAATCATATGTGTGGTACAAAAGAATGGTTCTCTAATTTTGATGGTGAATTTCGACAGTCGGTCAAGCTTGGAGATAATTCAAGGATGATGGTGGAAGGAAAGGGCGACATTAGGCTTGAAATTGATGGCATGGTACAGGTAATAACCTCTGTGTACTTTGTGCCAGAATTAAAGAATAATTTGCTTAGTGTGAGGCAGTTGCAGCAGAGAGGTTTAACCTTTTTGATAAAAAATGATGTGTGTAAGATCTATCATCCAAGTAGAGGGCTGATTATGAGATCATTCATGTCAAAAAATAGAATGTTTGATGTTTTAGCATCAGTGAAGGGTGGAGTTGTCGGCTCACAAAGTAACTCGTGCTTACAAGTAATGACTGAAGATCAAATGCAGTTGTGGCACCAAAGATTTGGTCATATCAGTCCAAAGAGCATGAGAACTCTCTGTTACAAAAAGATGGTCCTAGGAATGCCAAAATTTTGTGTCTCAGCGAAGGTGTGTGAAGTGTGCATGAAAGGGAAGCAAGATAGGAGCATACACGCCTCAAAGAAACGGCGTCGCAGAGAGAAAGAACCATACAATCATGAACATGGTACGGTGCATGCTGATTGGGAAATCTATTCCCAAGGAGTTTTGGCCGAAGGCAATGAATTATGTTGTTTACATTTTAAATCGGAGTCCATCAGTAGCAGTGAAGGAAGTAACTCCGGAGGAAGCTTGGAGTGGTTGCAAGCCTTCAGTTGAGCATCTTAGAGTCTTTGGTTGTATTAGTTATGTTCACGTGCCAGATGTGAATAGATCAAAGCTGGATGATAAAAGTACGAAGTGTATTCTGTTGGGTTTAAGTGAAGAGTCTAAAGCATATCGACTCTACAATCCTGAAACAAATAAAATTCAGGTTAGTAGAGATGTGCAGTTTGTAGAAAATGAGAAATGGGATTGGATTAAAGGTGAAGAAGAGCATGATGTGTTGGAGTGGGAAGAAGAAGAAAGTCAATCAATTCAAGCTGAAGAAAATCAGGATGAGGGTCAAAATGATATAGGAGAAGTTCCATCTCAAAGTGCAGCAAGCAATGAAGAAATTGAAAGTCCAGCTCAAGGGAGGACTAGACGTGAACCAGTGTGGATGCAAGATTATGTGACTGGGTCAGGACTGTCTGAAGAAGAACATGAAGAGGAGGAGAATGTGATGTTCACAGCCGCCGAAGATCCAACGACTTGAAGAAGCTGTGAAATACTCTAGGTGGAGGGAAGCTATGAAGAATGAGATAAAAGCAATCAAGACAAATCGAGGCTGGAGTTGATGGCTCGACCAGTGGGAGCAAAAATAATAGGTGTGAAATGGGTTTACAAAACGAAGCTTAATGAGAAGGGAGATGTTGAGAAGTACAAAGCTCGACTTGTGGCAAAGGGCTACTCGCAAAAACAGGGAGTTGATTTCAATGAAGTATTTGCACCTGTTGCTGGTGGGACACCATTCGCATCATATTGGCATTAGCGGCTCATAATGGTGATGCGTGTTTCAATTAGATGTAAAGAGTGTGTTTTTGCATGGAGAATTGATTGAAGATATTTATGTGGACCAACCAAAGGGTTTTGAGAAGAAGGGAGAAGAAGATAAAGTCAACAAACTTAGAAGAGCTTTATACGGACTCAAATAAGCTCCGAGCTTGGTACAACAGGATTGAGAAATACTTTGCTAAGGAAGGCTTTGAGAAATACTACTGTGAGCATACATTGTTTGTAAAGAAGGGAAGTGAAGGCAACATTCTCATTATAAGTATCTACGTTGATGATCTTACTTTTTCAGGAAATAATAAGGCTATGTTCGTGGAGTTTAAAGAGTCAATGATGAGTGAGTTTTCTATGACTGATCTTGGTAAGATGAAGTACTTTCTTGGGGTAGAGGTTGTGCAAGGAGAGCATGGGATCTTTATTAATCAAAGAAAGTATGCAAATGAGGTATTGGCTAGCTTTGGAATGAGTGACTGCAATTCAGTGAAGAACCCGATTGTTCCTGGCTGCAAGTTGTCTAAAAATTGTGAAGGTGCTGCCGTAGATCCAACAATGTTTAAACAATTGGTGGGAAGCTTGAGTTATCTAACTGCTACAAGACCGGACCTAATGTTCTCTGTGAATCTAGTTAGTAGATATATGGAGCATCCAAAAGAAGCCCACCTCCTAGCTGCGAAAAGGATTTTAAAATATGTAAAGGGCACTGTAGAATTTGGAGTTGCATATAGAAAGGGAGGAGATAAAGAGTTGATAGGGTATGCAGATAGTGATTATGCAGGTGATCTAGACGACAGAAAGATTGTTTATATGTTGGGAAATGGAACTGTATCTTGGGCATCAAAAAAACAGTCTGTTGTGACACTTTCGACAACCGAAGCTGAGTTTATAGCAGCAGCCTACTGTGCTTGTCAAGGAGTGTGGTTGAGAAGAGTGCTTGAAGAAGTTGGGCATGCTCAAAGTAAGTGTACTACCATATTCTGTGATAACAACTCCATTAAATTGTCAAAAAATCTGGTCTTTCATGGAAGAAGCAAACACATACATGTGAGATATCATTTTTTGCGTGAGTTATCAAGTGAAGGAACTGTAGACCTAGTGTAATGTCCTACTCAGGAGCCAATTGCTGATATCATGACAAAGCCACTGAAGTTGGAGGCGTTCTTGAAGCTCAGAGACAAGATGGGAGTGCGTTTGAAGACGGAGGAAACTGTTTGCAACAATATGCAATGCAGTTTAAGGGAGGAAATGTGAAGTGTCAAAGCTGAACTAAATTTTGAATTAGTCTGTGATAGTTTGTTTCTGTTGAAATAATTTCTCCTTATTTAAAGGAGTAGATAACGTTGTTACTGCTTTGATTTTCTTAGTTTAGTTTTAGGACTCAATAAGTAAGTATCCACGTTTAAGAGTTTGTTAGCATGTGGAATTTTAGTAGTAGTTATCTTATCATGTAAAGGCCTATATAAAGGCTATTGGTTTCTCAATTTAGAAGTAGAAAAGTTCAGCTCCATAACTTGTGTTTAGCTAAAAGTATTACTATTGTTTTAACAGTGTTAACTATCAAGTGAGATTATTAAATTACCTTGGTAATAAGCTAATTCTTAAGTCTTAAGTTGCACTTGCATTCTAATATGTACGGAGTAATAATTCTTAAGACATTTATAAGTGCAACTCTAGTAGAAGTTTAACAAATGGTCACACAAGCAAACTAAGCAAATGGATTGAAAACTGACTATTTCTTGAAATTGCCAAATAAAAGGGATTGATATCCAACTCCTACTAAAGTCACGAACACGTAGGTTACAAAATTTTGTGCAAAATCTGATTTGACAATGTTTGGTTAGATATTATGATTGTAGGCCCCACTATTCATTCATTAAGTATCCAATCAAACACTGCCGTCTCAGTTTGTTCCCAAAATTTTGTGAACTTCTTTTGTGCCCTTAGCATTGGATGGTCGCCATGATGCGACAACTATCCAATGAGGAGTGCTAAAAAAACTGAAGTGAAAAATCAATGATGGTGAGCTAAGCCCTGATAAAAGACACTAACAAATAAAAGTTAGCTTCATTAAAATATAATTACTTTTAAAAGGGAGAAAATCTAGCAATAATGAAGCCCACAATACCCCAAATCAAGAGAAAAAACATAAAAATAGTAAATGAAACAAGAAATTGAACCAATATTAGGGGAGTGAGAGTGAATACTTACAAGAAAGCTTGAGAAAGATCCAATAACAATGACCCGGAACCGACCCAAGTAAGAATCAGAAAGAAAAGCTCCAAAAATGGCCAAAAATGAAGAAAGGGAAGACCAGATGGAGAGTATGGTGGACCCAGTAGCAGCTTTCAAGTGATAATCTTGCATCAAGTAAAATATCATATTTGCCTGCAACCCTGAACTTGCTATCCTCTCAAATGCTTCATTCACTTCAAAAAACAAAGAAAAAAACTAATTTCAAACCTAAAATCAAGAAAAGAAAAATAAATCTTTCTTTTTCCCAAATGGGTAGAAATTGTGAATACAGTGCATACCAATGATGAAGGGCATGGTTCTGAGACCACCCTTGACTGTTGTTTGGGGGTGATTGAGTAATTTCACCTCAAGATCCATCTTTTCCTCCTCCTCCTCCTCCTCCTCCTCCTTCAGTTCTTCCGCCATTGCAATGGTTGGGTTCAGGAGTTTCAAGTTTTTATAGTTTGCCAATAATTGTTGGGAAAATTACAAAAAGGGTTTTTTGGGGGTATTTGTACTCCGGTGTTTAAGATTCAAACTTATTCAAAATTGGCACGTAAGGAACTTCAATACAATCCGACCGAATATACCCTTGTTAAATCAAAAGAAGAGATATATAGCGGGCAAAAACAGAATATCCCCTTATGGTTTCTCCATTTTGTGGATGGATAACACCCCCCCCCCCTTTACTTCTATGTTAAGCACATAAACTCCATAAATATATTCCCTCCGTCCCATCCAACTGTGAATCATTGATCAAGGCACATCAATTAAGAAATATTATTAAGATAATGAAAATGTGTGGTAGAAAATGAAGAGAGGGAATAAGTGGAGTAAATAGTAGGTTGGTTGAATAAATTGTGTGGTGGAGAATGAGTGGAGTTAATGAGTGGGTGGGGTAGGGAGAATATAAAATATTAAAGGACATACCATTTATGATAGTTCACACAGGGGCGGATCCAGGGGGCAGGTGGGGGCACTCGCCCCCCGGCGGAAATGCAGTGGAAATTTTTTTTTTTTTGCCCCCACCATATTTTTGTTATATATGTATATATATAATTAACTTCAAGATTAACACCAGTGAGTGGTATGGTTCAGCGGTAGAAGGGGTGAAGTTAAAGCCTTTGGTGTTTCTTTTCAAATCCATGTTCGAACCCTGCTACCTACATTTTCAATTAATTTTGTCTTCCATCTTTGCTATTCTTTCTCTTAACAGTTTTGTTTTTCTCTTTCTCCTAATTTCCTCACATTTTTTCAATCTTAATTAATTCGTTAGGCTTTTTCCATTTTTTTTGTTTTTGGTCTTTCTTCCTATTATCCCAAGTTTAATTAGCAAATTTGAATTTCTTTTTTGTACGAGTAATATATTTTAATAAATTGTTTGCGTTAAATACTTCAACATTATTTCAATCGTTCTTTGAATTATTTACTTTTATCATTTTTGTTAACTAAAATACATTGTATTTCATGGATCCGACCCATTTTTTACTTGTCCGACCCGAAAATTTTTTTCCCCCTCGGCCAATTCCTGGCTCCGCCCCTGAGTTCACACTGGACTGGGAGGGAGGGAGTATGTGCTTTAAAAAATGTCAAAAACATCAATTTTTATTATTTAAATTAGCAGTTAACGTGATACATACTTGATTTTGGAGGGTAAAATGTATTTTAGCCAACAAATCTAACTATACTCCCTCCGTCCCACCTTAGTGTAGACTTCTTTCCTTTTTCGTCCGTCCCATCTTAGTGTAGACTGTCAAAATTAGAAAGTTTTTTATTATTTTTTATTTTCCCTACCCCACCCACTCATTCTCTCTCTTCATTTTCCACCATACAATTTATTCAACCAACCTACTATTCACTCCACTCATTCTCTCTCTTCATTTTCTACCACACATTTTCATTATCTTAATAATATTCCTTAGTTATTGTGCCCACCACCTTAATCTACACTAAGGTGGAACGGAGGGAGTATATAATAATAAGATTGTGGTAAATAGAAGGGCTTAGAGGGGCATTTTAGTCTTTTCAAGCTGTGGCAAAATTGCAAAAAACCCCACTGAAACGCCACATGGCCAGATCTGATTGGCCTCCTTTTTTTTTTTTTTTTTGAGCTTTTAGGACACGTGTCGGACGATAAACGAAGGGCAAAATAGACTTTTCGCCGGCGGGTGTGTTACACGCGCCAAAACCGCGTTTTTTGTAATTTTTGTTTTTTTTTTTTTTTTTTTTAATCTTTACAAGTGTCAAGACATAATTGGCTGGACGGAATTCAATTTTTTTTTTATCCGATTTCTTTGACTTCAATTATTATATATTAAACAAATTTTTTTAATTTTTTTTTTACACCAAAATTCATCATTTTTTTTCCTCTTTAAATAGAGATTTCTTTCATTTTATTTGGACATAGAAAAAAAATCCTATTTTTTAAATATAAATTTCTTAATTATTCTTTGTTAATTTTACTTTTTTTTTTCAATATTTTCCTGAAAATTATTTAAGTTTGAAGCATGATTTTTAATTATAAATGATAATAATAATAATAATATTTTTACTAATTAAAAAAATTAATAATATGAAATAAAATAAAAGTGATGGTGTTTAGGCTGATGAGTTGAAATGATGTTGAATATGTATAAACCGTATTTTAAAAATATTTTGTTTTAAGTTGTTTAGTTAAATATTTTTTACAATTTTGTATTCAACCCATCTAAATAATAGATTTTTTTTAAATAATAATTTTTTGTCAAAAGTAAGTACGTAAAAGTATATGACAAATTTAACAAATATATATATATATATATATATATATATATATATATATATATATATATATATATATATATATAATTTATGAATATTAATTATACATTTAGATAATGTTTTAGAAGTATAATATATTTACAAAAATATGCCTTAACTCTCACATGAAAATAAAGAAATAAAAAAATCAACATGGATGTAAAAAATAACACTCTTTATTGTATTTATTAAAAAATGAAAATTAATTATATATTTTGGGACGGAGGAAATAGTACTACTATATTAATTATATATTTTTGCCTGAAAAGTGACGGGTGCCATACACGCGCGTATAGAAGCGCGTGTATCCAGCCGCATTTTTTTAATGGGACACTTGGCGTCCATTCATTGGCTGGTTGAATTTCAATTTTTTATCCGATTTCTTTCACATTTAAAAAAATATACGAATTCAATTAAAAATGAAAAATTAAGAATGTAAAATAAAAACTAAACTTAAAAATTAAAATTGAAAAAATGTTTTTTGTAATATTCAGGGAGTTTATTTGTAACAATCAACTTGTGTGGTTTTTTTTTTCTTTTTAATATCTATCTTTTAATTTTTTTTTGGTAAATGCCCTTAAGACTTATACAATTTTTACTTTCAAAAAATTGTTTATTCCTTTGTTTAATGACTAATTTATTAGATTATATTTACATCTGATTAAGTAATGTCTCATTATTGTCTGTAAAAAAATATTTTAAATTGTACGATTTATTGTATATTTTTCATTTCATGATATTTATATTATTGTTTTTCTTTTATGCTATAACTATTAATAAAAGTCAAAGGTCAATATTAATAAAAGTCAAAGGTCAAAATTAATTAATTTTTATTTTTTTATTATAAATGATAATAATAATAATTTTACTAATTTTAAAAATATTAAATATAAAATAAAATAAAAGTGACGGGGTATAGGAGAATGTGTTGGAAGGGGTAAAATGGTTATTGAGTTTATTTTAGTTCGATACATCAAACAATTTATTTATTTTATTTAAAAAATTGAAGCATATTAAATAAAGTATTAATAAAGACGAATATCGGGAAAGATGGTCATCAATTTTAAAATTTTGATTGAAGTAATTTTTTTTGACACGTGTCGCCCGTTGATTGGCCGGATGAATTTCGAATTTTTTTAATCTGATTTCTTTGACCTCAATTATTTTATAAAAAATTAATTTTTTTTTAAAAAAAATTACACCAACATTCATAATTTTTTTCCCTCTTTAAATAGATATTTCTTTCATTTGATTTGAACACAGAAATTTTTTTATCTTTTTTACATATAAATTTCTTAATTATCATTTGCTAAATTTTAACTTTCCTTTTAGGGAAACTAATTAACTGTGAAGTATTTTTTTAATTATAAATGATAATAATAATAATAATAATTTTAGTAAATAAAAAAATTAATTTTCTACTAAATTAATTATTTAAAAAAAATTACTCAAAAATATTATAAAAAATTCTATATAAATAGAGACTTCTTTCATTTGATGTTGAAAAAAAATCCCTCTTCTTTAATTATAAATTTCTTAATTACGCTATGCTAATTTTTCAATTTCTTTTTTGTGAAAATTTTCAATATATATATATTGGAAAATAGTAGTGATTTTTTTTTTTTTGTCTTCTTTACTCTTTTTTATGTAGCACTTCAAACTCATATTAGTTTCTTGGTTTAATTTTTTCTTTAATTTAAATCTCATATTAGAAGTGAATATAATATAGTTTTAGAAATAAGCATAAAAGAATTAGTTATAAATCGCTATCTCTCTCTATATATAAAAATACTTGCATAAGTTTTAAAATAACCGAGGGCACATTTGTAGTTACTCGGTTAGGATGAAAATCTTTGAACAATTACCCAAATAAAGTGGATAGTAAATGATTTATTTTGGTTCTTATTTTTTTATTGATTAAAATTATAAGAGCCGTAAATTACACGGGCCTAAAGAGGCGCGTGAATGCATTAGAGATATTTTTTTTTGTTCAGATTGGGCACGTGTCGTCCGTTTGTGGAAGGGCAATTTCGATATTTCTCTGGCACGTGTACTTCACGCGCCGACAACGGTGCGTTTATGCAGGATTTTTTTCCTTTTATTTTTTATGAATTTTGACACATGTCGCCCTTTGCTTGGCTGCTTGAATTTTCAAATTTTTTTTACATCCGATTTCTTTACCCTCAATTATTTTATAATAATTTTTTTTTTACTTTTTTTTTACACCAAAATTCATAAAAAAAAATTCTCTTTAAATAGAGACTTCTTTCATTTGATTTGAATAGAGAAAAAGAAACCCTCTTTTTTAAAATATAAATTTCTTAATTATCTTTTGTTAATTTTCATTTTTTTTCAATATATTTTTAGTAAAAATTATAAGTGTGAACTATTTATTTTTAATTATAAATTATAAATGATAATAATAATAATAATAATAATAATAATAATAATAATAATAATAATAATAATAATAATACTAATAATAATAATAATTTTACTGATCATAAAAATAAAGAATATAAAATAAAATAAAATAAAAGTGGTGGGGTATAGGATGATGAGTTGGAATGGTGTGGAATTTGGATTTTTGTAATGAATGTGGGTTTTGATTTCTATTTAATAAGTGATGGGGTAATATGATTATTGTGTTTACTTTATTTCGATTTATCAAACAATTTATTTAATTTTAAAAAAAAATCTTAGAAGCATAGTAAATAAAGTATTAATAAATTTGTCGATTTTTCTATTTGTCTCAAAATATTGTGTATTTATAAAGACGAATATCGGCAAAGATGACCATCATTTTTAAAATTTTGATTGAAGTGTATGTCAATATTATAAGAAATAAAGATAGTATAAATTTTGTATTTTAAAAGAGAGAGAGGAAGAAGTGGGTTGGGTTTGATTAGGAAGTGGGGGGGTAGGGAAATTTCTTTTCATTTAACGAAATTGTTAGTATTTTTAGGATTTTTATTTTTCTCCTAAAAATTAAAATAGTTACATTGAAAATAAATATCATAATTATGTTCATAATGAGTTAATGTAAATAAATATGACATAATTTTTTAGATGTACGAGCATGACTTAATGGAAAGTTTCCATTTGAAAAAGAATGATATTAATTTTTATTAGATAACTGTACTATCATTTTGGTATGAACAAATCTTTTGTTTTTATTTAAAAAATTCTCTTTATCAAAAAGAAATAAAATATTATCTTTTTTTAACTAGATTTCCAATCTTCACATTTTTTTACTCATTTCAATAACTTATTTCGTATATGATTCTTGTGTATTATTTACTTTTTAAATGATAAAATACTACATAATTGTATATGGAAAAATGCATATTCCTTATTATTTTTGTTCTATTCCTATTTTATTGTTTTCTAATTTTATGTATTGACAATGTAGTCTTTAAGAAATTATTTCATAATGTATAAACGAATTGATTTTTTGATTTATTTTAATTTAATTTTTATATTTTTAATATACAGTAATGCCCCGTGCATCGCACGAGAGTCAATCTAGTCTTTATAATGTGACAAACGTGAACTCACATAATGGACAAATGACAATGACTATTATTTAGTATTTTATATGTTTAAAACATATTTAAAACACAAAGAACTTATGTGCCTGATAAAAAATGGAAGGGGTTATCTGCAAAATATAGAGACCATAGAGGGGTTTTATGCTATTTGTTTGTTCATATTTAGCGGTAGGAAACTTTTGAAACGTGGTTACCATTGAGGACCACCAGCTGGCAGCTGGGGGCTGTACTCCCCGGTCAGACTCATTTTTTTTTTCTCATTTAATAAATAAATTAATTATGCGCCAAAGCATTTACTTTTAATTTAACTAGTGAGTAATTCATCGAAATTCGATTGACATATTGAGATTAATTATTTAAGTCACTTTTCTTTGGCCTTCTTTCATGCGAGATATGGTGAGCGAAATCTTGCGGTCCACTTTCCGACGTGCAGAATTACCTTTCATTCTTCGCTTGCAATTGTCCCTCACTTACACAAATTTTTTATCGAAATTCAATCAATCAAATAAATAAATAAATAAATAATATGCAATATTTATATTGAATTAAAAATGTATACTTGATTTATATAATTTCAATAAATTTCTAGTGGATTAATTATCCGACTTATAACCCCTTTCTTTTAATTAGGTATGTGTAGTGCACATGACGAATTAAACATGCAAATCTCATATCTATTAACATTGTGATTATTTTGACATGTAAATCTCATAATGCTAAAAAAATATATCAGACGGAACATGTGAAATTTACGTGATGCGATGTGAAAATAGAATAAAGATTTAATTTATTATATTAAAGAGATAGGTTGAAATCAGAATTAGGCTATCGACAAATTTTCTACTGAGTTTTCACACAATGTCATTGTATATATACATTATATATACTCCCTCCGTCCCGCTTGAAACTGCACAGTTACTGTTTGCGCGGAGATTAAGAAAAAAAAATAATAATATAAATGTTGTGAGTGTAAAAGTAAAATAGGAGAGAGAATGAGTGGAGGGAATAGTAAATTATAATGGTGTTGTGAGTATTAAAATAATGTAGGAGAGAGAATGAGTGGAGGAAATAGTAAAGATTCTTTGCCATTTTTGAAAGTGTGCAATTTGTAATGAGACGCCCAATGAGAAAAGTGTGCAATTTGTTACAGAACGGAGGGAGTGTATATATATATATATGTATATATATATATATATGTATATATATATATATGTATATATATATATATGTATATATATATATATGTATATATATATATACATATATATATATATACATATATATATATACATATATATATATATATATATATATATATATATATATATATATATATATACTCCCTCCGTCCCAATAAAAGCTTCACCAATTACTCAAAAGGGCGTCCCGTTAGAAGCTTCACCTTTCCTTTTTTGGACATAAAATATTATTATTTCCTCCACTCATTCTCTCTCCTACATTATTTTAATACTCACAACACCATTATAATTTATTATTCCCTCCACTAATTCTCTCTCCTATTTTCAAATTACACTCACAACATTTTTTTTCCCTCCCATTACCATAATTCCCGTGTCCAAGGAAAATGGTGAAGCAATTGGTGGGACGGAGGGAGTATATATAATTGGATAATTCATTATAAGTAATCATTATTATAAGAATGTTAATAAATAAAAAATTGATATTTATTTTGGGACGTGGAATGATGTGAGTATTAAAGATTTATCATATATTTTCATATAATATTACTCTTTCTATTTGAATATTAATTGGTTTAGTTTTTACCTTACTATCATAATTCATTTTAAGATGAAAGTACTACTTTCCTTAGTCTCAAAATTCAATTTCGTTCCATGAATATTCAACTGCGTTCCTTCTGATAAATAACAAAATCGAATATATATTTTGAGGCATAAAAGTGTAATTACAAATAAAATGTCATGTAATTGAGACATAAACTGTTTTAGCTTTACTATT
This sequence comes from Adenophora triphylla var. japonica, assembly GCA_022495995.1. Classification (NCBI taxonomy): domain Eukaryota; kingdom Viridiplantae; phylum Streptophyta; class Magnoliopsida; order Asterales; family Campanulaceae; genus Adenophora; species Adenophora triphylla. The sequence continues at coordinate 184,823 of JAFEMH010003349.1, forward strand.
TCAAGAATATTAATGTATTTTCACTAAAAATGCAATTGCTTACAGTTAAATACTATGATCAGTTCGACAAAAAATAAAAAATAAAAAAAACATTATGTAAAAAAAAACTACTCTCCTTTAAAAACTCGGAGCGGACATAAAGGCTCGTGTAGCAATTGCTTATAGTTAAATATATGATCAGTTCAACAAAGTTAATTGAAAGTAAAGTTTAAAAATTTATTTGGGGACAAAACATAACATTCAATTTGGACGGAGGAGGGATTTATAATCTTTGCCACTAAATAACAATATCTCAATCCCTTTTGATCCCAAAATAATGATCGAATTAGAAGCTAGATCGGGAAGAACATACTAATTCAACTTACTCATATCTACCTGACGGCAAAGGTTTGATGCACGTATTAATCCCAAAATAAATGCGTATCAAGCAATACATGCATGGTCCAAACAAAGGTATAGTAGTGTTGGAGCTAGAAAGAGAGGTTCGTCTGATGCGCATGCATATTATGACGATCAGTACCCTCGTGAAGCTTATCTATGTTCTTTTTTACCAATTCTTAATTTCCTCCTCCGATATTCATATGGAAAAATTCTCCTTTCATTCTTGTTTTCATTCAGATGTACTCCCTCTATATAGGTTGCAACTACAAAACAACAGAAAGGTAAGAGATAATTACGATAGTTGAAATGCATTAACGTACCCCAAGTACAAAGAGCACATTCTGATGGCCAACCCGTTGAGCCCAAAGATGCGGAGAATCAAATGGCTTTTCTGTAACTCTCATTTTATTCTTATAATCCATATCGAAAAAGAAGACCAGAATGTAGTCATGAAAAATCAAAAATTGTATTACTTCATAGAATTTTACTACTGACAAGCTATATAAACAACTAATGAAACTCACAATCTTCAGCTTGGCAATTAATTATTTGCTGATTGTGTTAAAATATTTCCACAAGTCATGATCTGAAAAACAAATAAGGGAAAATTTTATCACACAAATCGAAAATTTTATCAACCATAATGTCTCTAACATCAGGTGCATCTTCAATATCACCCTCGTTAAGAGCTGCCACTTCAAAAGTCGTTGGAAAATTATACATTCTTTCATCCTTGTATCGTTTTCCTATGAGTTGAAGCTTTTATCTCACTGGAATTTCTCAATGAAATACATTCTGCAGCTACTCTGTAAATCTTTGCATGCGGGTTGTTTTCATCAACCATTTTTCTCAAGTTCGCTACAAAGGAGTTGTTGAAGTCTGAAGAATTATGTTTACTGTTCATTTTAAGGCAAGTAATATAACATAAATAGATATTTCACATGATATATACATAAAGCACATAGTGATAACGTACATTATTAATGTTAAGTACCTGATAGCTTTTATTCTGTTTATAACTTCGTTATCGGTGTCATATATATATAATTGCGCGAATTGTGGGGGGTCCTTCATTGGGCAATAGTGATCCGATTAGATGAACATTCTAACCTCCCAACTTAAATGCATAAGGAATTCTTCCTTGATTTACGCTCCTATCAATCGTCCCCCCATCGACGTGAAAGCATACATCATTTTGTAGGCACGTATATTATCCATAAATTTTTTGCTTTTTTTCGTGATTTTTCTCTAAAAGATCACGCAGCAATTTAGGCGAATGTTTCAATGGAGGAATTTGTACTTGACCATGCATGCAACATAATGAAAATTTTGGCTTTATCATTGGCTTGTTCTTTGGAGTCCTTTCTTCGTACCAAAATAAAGCATGACAATGATCACATTCATAATCTGCATCTCCAATATCCCAATACACTGCGTACGTAAAACAACCCAAAATGTAATTGATTTTTTAAAAGCATTAAGTATTCAATGTACTATATTTTAATATTCCAAGTTAAAACAAGCAAAATTCTCTTAAAGTACAATTATATTTCACAGCTAATCTATTTAGCCATACCTGTGTTTTGTTGTGAAATTTTCTTCATCTCTTGTTTCCTATTACCTCATGATATTCTCGCCTTATTTTCCTCATTTATTGGCAATTTATTTTGTGATAAAATCCTCCCTGAATCTAGTAGAAATATTGAGTTATGTTGAAGCATAATATGATATTAAGAATTACTCCCTCCGTCCCACGTTAGTTGAGACTTCTTTCCCTTTTGGGCCGTCCCACGTTAGTTGAGACTGCCCAAAATGGCAAAGGAATCTTCACTATTTACCCCACTCATTCTCTCTCCTATTTCACTTTTACACTCACAACATTCTCTCTCCTAACTATTCCTCCCACTCATTCTCTCTCCTATTTAATTCTTCATACTCACAACATTTTCTTTCACTTTTTCTCTCACTTACTTTTCCTTAATTGGTGTGCCCAAAAAGTTAGTCTCAACTAACGTGGGACGGAGGGAGTATAAAATAATAAATACGGAAGCGGCATAAGCATTGAAAATAGTTGAAATTTGATGTTTTGATTGATTTCGTGTACCTGTATCCATGGAATTAAGTGAGTTATTTCTCTCATGTACTTGATGTTGAAATTCAAAATTTAATTGATCAAAACTCAGATATTATTTTTATGGACGAATTCCTAGGTTGGGCCTCTTTTGTTCAAATTTCAGGATTTCTTCTCCTTCAAGGTTTAGGTTTGTTCCTAGGGCCCTATATTGAGTGACACGTATTAATTGTTGTTATAGTGAGCGTCAATTAATTATCGTTGTTACAGTGAGCGACACTTAATCACTGTTTTTAGAGTGAATGAAACTTAATCATTGGTTTTAAGTAAACAACAATTTATCATTTAGAAGATGCTAGTGATTTTATGATAGATAACTCATATTTATACACAAAACATATGAATTCTAATTCTATTACTCCATTTATCTTGAAATGATATTCATGTTTTTTTGTTATTGATACGAAAATATTTTGACCAATAATTTTAGGTTAATTTACGAAAGAAACTATTGATATATCTGTATTTTTCTTCTCATTTTTAATTAAAAAAACAAATGAATGAAATGAGTTATAATCTTAAAAATAAAAATATAACTCAGTAAGTTTTATAAAATAGATAATAATTACTGCTAAAAAATTAGATATTATTTTACGAACATAACCCTTCTCAAAACAAAAAAAATAAAAATTGCGCGAACAATGAAAAAAGTATCTTATAACCGTCATTATAAAATCATTTTTAATCAAACAAAAAAAAATATATTTTAAGGATCAATCATTCAATTTTTGTGATTACATGTAATTTTATTATTTTATAATCACAGCACTCACGTCATATTTTGATTTACTTTTGCTGCTAATTTGTTATTATTATTATAATTATTGTAATTATTATTATTTTAGGGATTCTTATCTTTGAGTTTAAAATATTTAGAAAGGATTTTTGATATCCCAACTAAAGAGAATTATATATTTTAGATTGAGTTGAGTTGAAATTCAAAAATCTGAAAATAAAAATATTATTTGAAATTAAATTAAAAATGATCAGTTATTTTAGTTTGAGTTTAAATTTCAAATCTGAAAATGAAACTCTTCATTGAATGTAATATATGGCAACTGATAATTGGTGAACATAGAGATGATGTGGAATTCCACGTGGCTCACTGTATGAGCCTGAAATATTTCTGCTTTTATATATTATATAGATATTATTATTTTATGAACTCATTTTTTCAGGCCCGGCCCTGCTATAAGAAATGTGAGGGCTCCCAATTTTTTCCAATTTTAAGGGCCCAAAATTTATGTTTTATTATATTATACTCCCTTCGTCCCAATAGTAGCTGTCCGTTTTTTGCCTTGCACACAAATTAATAAAATGGGTGGGAAGAAAAAATGTTGTGAGTGTAATTTGAAAATAGGAGAGAGAATGAGTGAAGGGAATAGTAAATTATAATGGTGTTGTGAGTATTAAGATAATGTAGGAGAGAGAATGAGTGGAGAGAATAGTAAAGATTCTTTTACCAAAAAAGGAAAGTGAAAGCTATTAACGGGACACCCAAAATGGCAAAATGGGAAGCTACTATTGGGACAGAGGGAGTATACTCTTTCCGTCCGTTCGAAGCTTCACATTTTATTTAAATGAGTGTCCCGATAGAAGCTTCACCATTTCTAAAATGAAAAAAGGTTTATTAATATTTTATTATGCATACCCCACTTCTCATACTCACATTCATAAATTGTGGGACCCACTTGTCATATTCACTAACTTTTCCTCCTCACATATTTAAATTGTGGGTCACACTTGTCATACCCACTCACTTATTTTCTCTCACAACCATTTTCCACTCAACACTTTCCTTAAATTTTGTGTCACTCCCAAAATGGTGAAGCTTGAATCGGAACGGAGGGAATATATAAAGATTACGAAATGTACTCATCAAAAAGGTCAGTTGTTCAAGTGGTAAAGCAGATTGCTTAAAATCCCAGTTAACAACTTGATCCAAGTTTGAGCCTTAGCATAGACATATTTTTTTTTTCTGCAAGGAGAGTCTCAATCTGGGTTTTTTCAGCCCAAAATCAGCAGAATTCCCAGCCCTAAGCCAAATATTTGAGCTAGGATCAGTTTTCCAGCCCTAAGCCAAATGTTTGAGCGAGGATCATATGCAAACTGATCGTGTATTTCATCATTTTTTTATTTAATTAAAACTACTTATTCCTGTCAAAATAAATTATTTTTCTTTTATCTAAAAAATAAATGACTTTTCTTTGTTCGAAATAATTAAAAAAGAAATTGTCTCAAATGAATGACATTCTTTATCCCAAATTATGTCCCTAAAAGAACTTTTTTTTTCTTTTCATATTTCATTTTTATGCTTACAATACTAAAAATTTAAAAATAGATAATTAAGATATTTATGAATTTTACTATTAAAAGGCAACCTTTTTGGAATGCCCCTTAGAAAAAATATATCGTAATGGAGAACCAAACTCAGTTGTACAAGTCCAAATCTTCGTAATTCTGCTAAAATATTTTTCATGACTAGTCGTAAAGTTTAGGATTCAATTTAGTGTCTAACTATTTAAGATTGTTAAAACCTAAGAAAATAAGGAAATGGGTGCCTCTGAGAGAAAAGAATGACTAGAGAGAGAAAGATTGAGGGAAAACGCCACACCGACTGTGGTCCGTAAGAAAACGAAAGGGTCTCAATCGAATAATTTGTACAGGGCCTCAAAATGTACAGAACTGCCCTGCATTTTTTAAATATCAAATTAAAGATTTAAAGAAAAACGGTCATTCATTTAAATGAAATTGACAAAAATGAATAAGTAAGCCGAAATCAAACCTCATGAGTCAGTGAGACTTGTCCAAATATCGGGGTGGGCAGTTGAAGAGTATAATATGTTGGATTGATGTTGGGGAGCTGCAAATAATGTTGTCAAAATTATCACATGCTGAAGGTTTCAGTTGTGGGATCATTGCAGTTAACCATAGAAGACTCGTTCCCTGATGAAGCAGTATGAAAGTTTCGTGTAGCTAGGAAACTTAGATCACGCAATAGGCAAAGGATGTGAGTACAGATGTGTCTCACAACTGTTCACACATCCACAGATAATGCAGCGGAATAAAGTAATTAAAAGCAAATTAAATGCAATAACTCAAGAGTTATTTACGCTTACTGATCAATGTGATCAGCAAACTAGGCTTACGCCCAAAAACCTTTCACTATAAAAACTTTTGTTTCTTACAAAAACAAATAAGTGAAAAACTAAAATATGAAAATACTAAACAAGTTCTAATCACCTTCTACGATATGAACAACTCCCCTTTCCCAAGTAGGACTTATTCAATCAGAAGTAAAACAAGAGAACTTTATGAAAACCTAGATGTGAGTTACGGATGTAAGCTCACAACCTAAAATCAACAAAGTCGAATGCTATGAAGTATGTGTATTTTTCTCTCTAAAATCCGTAGCTTCTCTTTGTGCTGAATGCCTTGTATTTATAGTGCACCATTGAGAAGATCTTCATGCAATCGACCTCTTCCTTTGTGAGAATCCTTTTCCTATATGAAAACATAAAACACACTCACAAGGAAATCAAATATTAGTAGGTTAGTCCTAATATAAAACTATGTACATAAATAAAAGATATTTACTATATTTACAATTCCTAGTCAAAGTAGAATACTTATAAATCTCCATGAAAGTTCCAAAATCTTCTTACCATACAGAAGTCTTTTGAAATAAGGAAACAAGAATTGGTTTCCTAAAAAACTCACGCTTTCAATCTCCCCCTATTTTGGACTTTCTGGTCAAAACCAAAGATTTATAACAATCACATTATTATGACCACAGAATATAGAAAAAACATAACTCCCCCTGAATGGATGTGTGTCCAGATGTGTATACACATCCACACATAAAAACCGCAAAACAAGAATTAGAACGAGAATACCAAATAGCTTCATTAAGCAAAAGCAAAAACCATTCAAACTACGCTGTCCTAATTAAACTATTACAAACCATTGTTTAGAAACTAACAAACTAAAACAGAGAATTAAAAATTGTTTTTAACAACCATCAAAACAAAATAACCAAAAAACTTTTCTCCCCCTAGATCAAAGCTCGAAATGTCTCCACTTAAATCCAAACACGACTTGAGCAAAGAAGCAGAAGAAGAACAAAGAAGATCCCACTTTTCATTTCCAGAATTATCTCCCCCTTTTGACTAGAAAGCTTAGCATGCCATCGAATGAGATTATCCCTAAGAGCTTTCAAATTGTTGGCATGGGCAAAGGAGGCTTGAGCTTGAGCTTCTGCAGCTATGATTGCAGCATCCAGATCCTTCATCTGAGCAACAAAATTTTCTTCAGATGTGGCTTCAGATGTGTCCACATCTTCCATACCAAGCTCAGGAACTGTACCCAAAGGAAGATCCACATGTCTTTGCTTAGGGTCAAGCAGGGTTTTAGATTCCTTAAACAGAGCAAAATTTTCAACAATTTCTTCTCCTTTTTCAGGTTTCACGCCATTGGCAATGAGGATTTGGGAGATCAAGGAAGGGTAAGGTAAAGACCATTTCTTTGATGGAGACTCACCATAATCACAAATTTTCCTAAAGATGAAATCACCAAAATTAATGTGCCTCTTAATCCCCAATCTATAAAGAAGCAAAGCTTGCACCCTAGTTACAGAGGTTTTGTTATTGGAGGGACACAAATTGGCAACAAGAATGGAGTGAAGAAAACAGTAAAGAGAAGATAAAGATCCACTTCCTAAATCCTTAGGCTTCACAGGCTAAGAGGTTACTTTGCCATGGGTAATGGCAGTCACAAGTTCATCATCCTCAATTGAAACCAATTCATCCAAATAATCATTCAAACCAAGCATATCATTGATGACAGAAGGGTTAAAAGTGACAAACACTCCTCTAACATAGACAGTGGGAGGTGATGAGTAGTTCTTATCTAATCCCTTAGGCAAATTGGCATAAAACTCATAAATCATTTTAGGATAGAAGGGAAGGGGATGGTCCACAGTTAAGAATAATCCTCTTTCCTCAAAGAATTTGTCCATACCAAGCTGAGCAAAAGTTTCCCTATCCCTTTTCATTTCTACAACAAAGGCCTTGGAAGAAATTAAGGCAAACCTATCAGATGCCTTTTTGGTTAAAAACTTCTTGGAAAAGGGTTTAGGGGTAGAGATAACAGAAACAGTAGAAGACATACCCTTTTCAACTTTCTTCCTTGTAGATGTGCGTCTGGATGTGGGCACATCCTCAGACACATCCTTTGTAGGGAATGGGACTTGGATGGATTCTATCTCAGTGTCATCAGCAGCAGAGGAGTCTAACTCTTGGTCCTCTTTTTCTTGATCAAGCTCTTCTCTCCCTAGCTTGTAGTTCTCATCCGATGCAGTGTCATCACTATCATAACTAGAATCAGTCTCATCATCAATGGGCTCTAAATCAGTAGCAGCCACCTTTTTCTTACCCTTTAAATCCATTAAGATTTTTGCTAGGGCTCTTCATCACTAAAAGTTATAAGGTCCTCAACAGGACTAGAGACCAAGGGAACAGAGGGCTCAACAACAGGAGCAGAAATATTATCCCCAGGAGGTGAAACAACAATGGGGATAATGGGATCAGATGGTATTATGGGAGAAGATGGAACAATAGGAGAAACAGAGTCAACATGGGGAGCATCCTCAATAGGAGTAATGGGATCAACATGGGGAATATTATCAGAAGGGGGAATTGCAGGGACAGGATCAACAACTAAGGGAGGAATAATTGGGGGTTGAGCCTTAGTCCTAATCAGAGGAGGAATTACCTCTTCTTCTTCTTCATCTTCTTCAAGAGCAATGGCTGTAGAGGGCTTCCCGCCAGGTTTCTTGAGATTCTTGGCTTTGTCAGCTTCTGACAACTTGCGAACCCTACCAGAACGACGAAGATTACGTAACGGCTCTGGAGTTGCAGCAGGCTTTGGGGGTTTAGCTTGGGAAAGCTTCCTCTTCTTGGTTGAAGAAGGTTCCACAGAGGTTGAGACAGGGGCGACATCCGATGGTGGAATCACCGGAGAGGATGGAGTCTTAGGGTTTTCAGCAAACGGTTTCAATGTGGGGGATTTTGGAGGAGCAGCTTCCATTACAGGATCAGACGAAGGCGATGGAGAAGAAAATTCCGCAAGAAATTTGGAAATCACAGGGTTTAAGATAATGGAATCCTCGCCTTTTGTGGGGCCTCCCCAACCCCGGGACCTATAAACTCGTGCCCCGATGGTAGGGTCCCCAACCCGACCCGACTTAGAAAAACCCTTTTTCCAAAATCATTTCAAACCAAATGATGTTTTAATAAAATTTTGGCATGACTGCTCTAAATAAAATGTTTAAGAAACCTGTTCAAGATATTAACTTGCCTTCCTTCATTTCACAACAAAAGAAAGGCTTTAACTATCACATTTACAACCATACCACATTAATTTACAAACCGTAACTTGAAAACATTTATAAAAGTTATTTACAACTTTCCCCAAAAGAATACATCAACCAACCTAACCCTCCTAGCAAAACATACCCTGACAACCAAAAGACGAGCCAACTGTGCCCCGCCTCACCGGTCCCGACCTCTCCCGTCTCGCCGGAATCTAAAAATTAAAGGGAGACGGGGTGAGAAAGAATCTCGCAAGCTATTATGTATGCAAAGAAGATGTCAAATAGATGCAACACGTAAACAAGTTGTTCAACATCATATTTAGCACAGATTAACACATTACGTTACCTGATTTTACCTTTTCCCGTCTGAACAATAAGTCGTACTACAAGGGTATGGGCATACATCCTCATGGGAACCCATCCACTATATGTGTGAACGGCTTAGGCCTATTCACGCCTTACAAGACCCATTTTTCAGGGAACCATGTAAGGTATCAGTATCCTATGAACTGCTTAGGCATATTCATAGTAACTGAACCCCCAACCGTGGGCCACAATGGGAAGGAGGTCACAGTATAATGTAATCCGAGCACCTTATGGAACAATTCTCATAAGTGATCATATTCCATTATACCCCCAAATCACCGATATCAATCACATTCCAAAGACGTAATGCTTACTTGAAATTAAATCCACACATAGGGATAACAACATATAACATGGTATGATCACTCATGTTCAACCTTCAAATAGTGTCACATATATATATATATATAGACACTATTGAATTACCATAATCAACAATTAATGTGCATGCTCATGATCAAACCAATGATGTCGTGCAACATCTAGTTCACGCACCATTTTAACATATAACCATTCCAAAGTAACCACATAAGGGTGTAACAACATACAAGTAACTTTACGCATTCAAAATATCACATTTCACGAGGTCCTTTTCAAATTCCATAATTCAATACCAAGTTTCTATAAACTTTGGCTCTCAAACAACAATGACTTCCAACCCGGTTCAATGCGATATTTAAACTACTTCCCCAATTTCATTTTGACTACGTGAGATCTCATTACGTAGCTAAAGTGTTCTAGTTCATCCTAGGTTGAAGAGGGTTCAATCTTGTTCTAAGTTGAATTGGTTCTTAAGCTTTAGAAGTGAATTCATAAATTCTGATGCAGGGCACGACTCGTGCCCCTTGGCACGACTCGTGCCTTTTCCTCCCCATTCTACTCAGAACGACTTGGACCCTTGTTCATGACTCGTTGTCATGAGTGGCAAGAAGAGCACGACTCGTGCTCCTTAGCACGACTCGTGCCAAGACCAAAATTAGACATCAGATCGCAGACACCAGCAATACTCTTCCCAAAACCCATTTCACCCCTTCCTCTGTTCTTCCCCCAAGCCAATATCAATTCCCAACCTACCAAAACTAGTTTATATCCCATTTTTAACTCATAACAACACTCCATCCATGACTTATAACATTTATACTCCACAAATTCCAAAGGTGATGAACTATTTCATTGATTTTCCATATTCATCAACCCCAAGCTTTTCTACCATTTTTCTCAAACCAAACACATAATCAACCAAGTTTAACAAACTTTTAACATCTTTGAAACATAAATCAAAGCATATGCTCAACATAGAAAGGAAATCCATAATAACTTACTTGGAAAAGATGAAAAAGAACAAGAAGCTTTAGCCGGATAGATATACTCTCCTTAACGCCGCGATCGATAATCCGCAATTGCTTGGAAGAACAGATTGCCGGATGATTTTCTATAATTTTTAGAAGATGCACTAGGGTTTGGATCTTTTCTACTGAGGAAGAAGTTGATGGAAGTTAAGGAAATAAAATTAGATTAAGGAAGAGGCTTCCTTAAATGGATAAGCTTCACCCCTTTTCACTAAGTCCCCTCCAATTAATCCAAGGCTACAATTAAACCCCCAAAGTTATAATTGCTCTAAAGCCCCTACTACTTTCCTAATTCCTTCCATTTTAAAATACCCTTAGGACATTCTCCTACATTAATTCCATTAAACATAATATTCCCAAATGAAATTTTAAACTTCATAAACACATAAGCCATGAAATTATCACACAAATAGTCACATAATACTTCAAAGATCATGAAATGCATCATATAAAATAAAGTGAAATCCCCCTTCCCACGTGCTCCACGTGTTCCTAAACAGTGCCTAGAGTTGGGGTCGTGACACTCACTCCCCCTTAAACCAAATTCGTCCCGAATTTGACTTTTACTTACCGGAATGATCGAACAAGCTAGGGTACTTCTCCCTCATTTCTGATTCCAATTCCCACGTAGCTTCCTCTATCGTGTGATTCTTCCATAAAACCTTAACCACGGGAATGCTCTTAGTACGCAACTCCTTAACTTGTCGCTCCAAAATTCTCAATGGAACTTCAACATAGGTCATATCCGCTCTAACATCCTCGGGAGGTAAACTCAATATGTGCGAAGGGTCATAACAATACTTCCGTAGCATGGACACATGAAATACGTCATGAAGTGAGGATAAAGATGGAGGGAGAGCCAAACGGTATGCTAACTCACCCACCCTCTCAAGAATTTCAAACGGACCAATGAATCTCGGTGCTAGCTTCCCTTTGTTCCCAAACCTTTTGATACCCGTTCTTGGCGAAATCTTCAAAAATACGAAGTCTCCCACCTGAAATGATAATTCCCTTCTTCTCGTATCCACATAACTCTTCTGTCGACTTTGAGCTGTCTTTAGCCTATCTTGAATCACCTTTATCTTCTCGGTCGAATCTCTCACCAAATCCGGACCCCAAAGTCTTGCCTCGCCAACTTCATCCCAACAGATTGGAGACCGACATTTCCTTCCGTACAAAGCCTCATAAGGTGCCATCTCTATACTGGACTGATAACTATTATTGTAGGCGAACTCCACAAGAGGTAGATGATCTTCCCAAGATGCTTGAAAATCCATAACACATGCTCGAAGCATATCCTCGAGGATCTGAATCGTTCTCTCCGTTTGTCCATCGGTCTGAGGGTGAAAAGCGGTACTGAAACTCAACTTTGACCCCAGTGCTTCATGTAATGCTCTCCAAAACCGGGAGGTAAACCGTGGATCTCTATCCGACACAATGGTAACCGGTACTCCATGTAATCTCACTATCTCTCGGATGTACAACTGAGCCAACTTCTCTAAAGAATACTTGATTGACACAGGTAGGAAATGTGCAGACTTAGTTAACCGATCTACAATTACCCATATCGCATCCATCTTCTTAGGCGTAGGAGGTAATCCCGTAACAAAATCCATCGAAATGCCTTCCCATTTCCACTCCGGAATTTCCAATGGTTGTAGCAATCCCGCAGGTCGTTGATGCTCCGCTTTAATCTGTTGACACGTTAAACACTTGGACACGAACTCGGCAATTTACTTTTTCATTCCATTCCACCAATATCCTCTCTTTAAATCTTGATACATTTTTGTGCTCCCGGGGTGAACGACAAACTTGGATTTGTGACCCTCTTCTAACACTTGCCTTTTGATCTCCGGAGACGAAGGAACACAAATTCGACCCCTGAAAGTTAAAATCCCCTCTTTATTCACTGAAAATTCACTTGCTTTTCCATCTTGCAACTTTTCTCGAATTTTCTTCAATTCCTCATCCTTCTGTTGAGCTTCCAAAAGATCCCCGTAAAGAGTTGGAATGGCTCTCACATTCGCAAACAACATGTGACCCTTAACTTCTCGAGATCTTAAAGATGATAGATGAGCCTTACGGCTAATAGCATCCGCTACCACATTCGCTTTTCCCGGGTGATACGAGATGGTACAATCATAATCCTTCAGAGCTCCAACCATCGCCTCGTCTCGTTGTTGAGCTCCTTCGGGTGAATAAGTACTTCAGACTTTTATGATCCGTGAATATCTCAAATTTAGCTCCATATAAATAATTTTTCCACTTGTGTAAGGCAAATACAATAGCTGCTAACTCCATGTCGTGAGTGGGATAATTTTGCTCTGCTGGTGATAGTTTCCGTGAAGCATACGCAATGACCTTTCCCCTTTGCATCAAAACACACCCCAATCCCTCTTTAGAAGCATCACTATAAATGACAAAATCCTCGCATCCATCTGGCAAGGTAAGGATCGGAGCCGAAGTCAATCTCCTCTTTAATTCATTAAAACTAGCCTCACACTTCTCATCCCACACAAAAGGAACCTCCTTCCTAGTCAAACAAGTCAATGGCGTTGCAATCCGTGAAAAGCCCTCAATAAACCTCCGATAATATCCCGCTAGGCCAAGGAAACTGCGAACCTCTGTCACTGTAGACGGCGGCTTCCAGTTGACTATTGCCTCAATCTTCGCAGGATCTACGGTAATTCCATCACGCGATACCACATGGCCAAGAAAAGAAATCCTCTCAAGCCAAAACTCACATTTGTTGAATTTAGCAAACAATTGTTTCTCCCGAAGCAAGGACAAGACGATTCTCAAATGCTCCTCATGCTCCTCCCGTGATTTAGAGTATACCAAAATGTCTTCGATGAAAACCACCACAAAATTATCAAGATAAGGTTTGAAGATTCGATTCATCAAGTCCATAAACACAGCTGGGGCGTTTGTCAATCCAAAAGGCATCACAAGAAATTCATAGTGTCCATACCTCGTTTCAATGCGCTTTAGGGATATCCTCCGCTCTAATCTTCAATCGGTGATAACCACTACGCAAATCCAACTTGGAGTAGATAACCGAACCTTGTAGTTGATCGAAAAGGTCATCAATGTGAGGCAACGGATATTTGTTCTTAACAGTGGCTTGGTTCAACAACCTGTAATCAATACACAATCGTAGCGTACCATCCTTCTTTCTAACAAATAATACTGGCGCTCCCCAAGGTGATACACTAGGACGAATGAAACCCCGATCAAGAAGTTCTTGCAACTGTACTTTCAATTCTTTAAGTTCCGCTGGAGCCATTCTATACAGAGCCTTGGAAATGGGTGAGGTACTGTGTACAAGATCAATACAAAACTCTATTTCTCTATCAGGAGGCATAGCATATTCAGTTGAAAACACGTCACTGAATTCATTCACAATAGGTACTTGGGACAGCTCGGGGGATTTCTTACGAACATCGACCGCATAAGCCAAATAACCCTCACACCCCTTTGCCAACAACTTCCTAGCTTTCAATGCAGATATCACATTTATGCCAAACAATGATTTATCAGCGTCAAAGACAAATACAGGTACATTAGGCATAGAAAAGGTGACGCGCTTCTTGCGACAATCCACCAAGGCATGACAATTGCTTAACCAATCCATGCCTAAGATAACATCAAAGTCCCGGATTGGTAACTCTACCAAGTCCACGGGCAACACATGACCACATATAAGCACCTCACAATCATGATAAATCAAAGAAGACTCGAGGCACTCTCCAATGGGAGTAGACACCTCTAACAGATAAGGCAACAACTTGGGCATTTTATGCAATGTGAATGCAAAATGAGATGCAACATACGAATGAGACGATCCAGGGTCGATAAGAATACGAGCCCTGACCCCCGAGACAGGGACTATACCTCTAATGACCGCTGACGGATCTACCTCGCCACGTCCTAGGGCAAACACCCTACCCGGGACTCTCTCCTTAGGTTTTCCTTCCACGTCCCTCTTAACACCACTCCTTGGAGAACCCCGCGGTCCGCCACCCGAAGCCTCGACCCCCTGCTAATTCTAGGACAATCTCTTTTGAAATGCCCCGATTCTCCACAAACTATACACTTCCCTTGCTTGCTCCAACAATTCTCTTCCGAATGTCCCATCCTTTTACACCAATTACAAATAATGCCAACTTTGCTGGGTGCTGGACGAACAGAACCACTAACACTTCCTCCTTTAGCCCCTCCCGAAGTAGTCTTTGGCTGACTCCGCTGCTGACCTGAACCTTGACCTGAGAACTTGGATTTGAATCCACCACCTTCATGCTTGCCACGATGCTCCTCGATGTCATTCTCTATTCTATAAGCCATATTTACCGCCGCTTGATAAGTAGGAAAGTCATGGGTCAACAATTGCTTCCGGAACTCTAGCCTCAATCCCTTCACGAACCGATAAACTCTTCTTTGCTCCTCCGGTACAAGATGAGGGCAATACCTTGTCAATTCAGTGAACTTTGATGAATACTGAGCCACGGACATTGTTCCTTGTTCCAACTTTAGAAATTCCGCTTCTTTCTTATCCCTCGTCACCATTGGTATAAAATGCTCCCTAAAACTCCGAGTGAAATTATTCCAGGTCTGTGGAGTATGCTCTCTTTCCCAACTTTCCCTGAGTATTTGCCACCAATGCTCGGCTGGCCCTTCCAATTTGAACACGGCACATCGAACCTTCTCCTCATCTGAGCTTCCCATTGCCACAAAGATCTTTTCCATCGCTTCTAACCACCTTTCTGCCTTAACTGTATCCGGATCTCCATTGTAGCTAGGTGGAGCCAACTTAACAAACTTTTCCAATCCGTGCGCTTGTCGCCCTTCCTGTTGTTGTTGCTGACCTTGGCCTTGAGCTGCCATACCCAAAATAAAAGACCGAAACATGTTCATCAAATCCACATTTGGATCCCCTCCGGATCCCCCTGCTTCTGGATCTCCTTCCACCCTTTGTTGTCCTTTACCAGTATCAGCCATCACACAATTTACCTGCATCAAACACTCGGCGTCAGACATCACACTCCCCCTTAGACTCGACTTCTACCCTTGACATCTAACCTTAGCTCTGATACCAACTGTGGGGCCTCCCCAACCCCGGGACCTATAAACTCGTGCCCCGATGGTAGGGTCCCCAACCCGACCCGACTTAGAAAAACCCTTTTTCCAAAATCATTTCAAACCAAATGATGTTTTAATAAAATTTTGGCATGACTGCTCTAAATAAAATGTTTAAGAAACCTGTTCAAGATATTAACTTGCCTTCCTTCATTTCACAACAAAAGAAAGGCTTTAACTATCACATTTACAACCATACCACATTAATTTACAAACCGTAACTTGAAAACATTTATAAAAGTTATTTACAACTTTCCCCAAAAGAATACATCAACCAACCTAACCCTCCTAGCAAAACATACCCTGACAACCAAAAGACGAGCCAACTGTGCCCCGGCCTCACCGGTCCTGACCTCCTGTCTCAGCGGAATCTAAAAAAATTAAAGGGAGACAGGGTGAGAAGGAATCTCAGTAAGCTATTATGTATGCAACAAGATGCCAAATAGATGCAACACGTAAACAAGTTGTTCAACATCATATTTAGCACAGATTAACACATTACGTTACCTGATTTTACCTTTTCCCGTCTGAACAATAAGTCGTACTACAAGGGTATGGGCATACATCCTCATGGGAACCCATCCACTATATGTGTGAACGACTTAGGCCTATTCACGCCTTACAAGACCCATTTTTCAGGGAACCATGTAAGGTATCAGTATCCTATGAACTGCTTAGGCATATTCATAGTAATCGAACCCCAACCGTGGCCACAATGGGAGGAGGTCACAGGTATAATGTAATCCGAGCACCTTATGGAACAATTCTCATAAGTGATCATATTCCATTATACCCCCAAATCAGCTGATATCAATCACATTCCAGCACGTAACAGTTACTTGAAATTAAATCCACACATAGGGATAACAACATATAACATGGTATGATCACTCATGTTCAACCTTCAAATAGTGTCACATATATATATATATATATATATATATATATATATATATATATATATATATATATATATATATATATATATATATATATATATATATATATATATATATATATATATATATACACTATTGAATTACCATAATCAACAATTAATGTGCATGCTCATGATCAAACCAATGATGTCGTGCAACATCTAGTTCACGCACCATTTTAACATATAACCATTCCAAAGTAACCACATAAGGGTGTAACAACATACAAGTAACTTTACGCATTCACAATATCACATTTCACGAGGTCCTTTTCAAATTCCATAATTCAATACCAAGTTTCTATAAACTTTGGCTCTCAAACAACAATGACTTCCAACCCGGTTCAATGCGATATTTAAACTACTTCCCCAATTTCATTTTGACTACGTGAGATCTCATTACGTAGCTAAAGTGTTCTAGTTCATCCTAGGTTGAAGAGGGTTCAATCTTGTTCTAAGTTGAATTGGTTCTTAAGCTTTAGAAGTGAATTCATAAATTCTGATGCAGGGCACGACTCGTGCCCCTTGGCACGACTCGTGCCTTTTCCTCCCCATTCTACTCAGAACGAATTGGACCCTTGTTCACGACTCGTTGTCATGAGTGGCAAGAAGAGCACGACTCGTTCTCCTTAGCACGACTCGTGCCAAGACCAAAATCAGACATCAGATCGCAGACACCAGCAATACTCTTCCCAAAACCCATTTCACCCCTTCCTCTGTTCTTCCCCCAAGCCAATATCAATTCCCAACCTACCAAAACTAGTTTATATCCCATTTTTAACTCATAACAACACTCCATCCATGACTTATAACATTTATACTCCACAAATTCCAAAGGTGATGAACTATTTCATTGATTTTCCATATTCATCAACCCCAAGCTTTTCTACCATTTTTCTCAAACCAAACACATAATCAACCAAGTTTAACAAACTTTTAACATCTTTGAAACATAAATCAAAGCATATGCTCAACATAGAAAGGAAATCCATAATAACTTACTTGGAAAAGATGAAAAAGAACAAGAAGCTTTAGCCGGATAGATATACTCTCCTTAACGCCGCGATCGATAATCCGCAATTGCTTGGAAGAACAGATTGCCGGATGATTTTCTATAATTTTTAGAAGATGCACTAGGGTTTGGATCTTTTCTACTGAGGAAGAAGTTGATGGAAGTTAAGGAAATAAAATTAGATTAAGGAAGAGGCTTCCTTAAATGGATAAGCTTCACCCCTTTTCACTAAGTCCCCTCCAATTAATCCAAGGCTACAATTAAACCCCCAAAGTTATAATTGCTCTAAAGCCCCTACTACTTTCCTAATTCCTTCCATTTTAAAATACCCTTAGGACATTCTCCTACATTAATTCCATTAAACATAATATTCCCAAATGAAATTTTAAACTTCATAAACACATAAGCCATGAAATTATCACACAAATAGTCACATAATACTTCAAAGATCATGAAATGCATCATATAAAATAAAGTGAAATCTCCCTTCCCACGTGCTCCACGTGTTCCTAAACAGTGCCTAGAGTTGGGGTCGTGACACCTGTAGCTACTGAAATCGGAACAATGTCAAGAACGTCTTCCTCTCTAATGTTGGTATGATCGGCCATTTAAACAGAGGAATTGGGTTAGGTTGAACAGTGTAAAGAGAAATTAATGCAACGGTGTGTGATTGTGTGCAAAGAGAAGGAAGAACAAAGGGTTTTATCAAGGTTTATGGGGGATGGGACGGATGTGAGGTCTCATAAATACTCACAGCTCCCCCTTTCCTAATAGAACTGGGAATCCTTCTCCAAATAGGTTTAACATACCTCAAATTCCTTAAGAGTCCTCCAACGGCTAGAAACCTTTGAGGTTACCACACACAATCACTTTCCAAGAAAATAGGGGATCAAAAATAAACCAAGATTTTGTTAGATTTTTATGGAAACAAGAATATTTCGGTCATATCTTTAAATAAAACAGAATCCCAAGAGAATTTTCCAACCTTTTCAAACAAGGATTGATACACACCTTTTTCTTTCATGAAAGATATTGGAGATCAAAAACCTATATAATCAAAGAATGAACTAGGAAAGAAAATTAATTAACTAGCATATTTACAAAGCTCCTATATGTTCTAAAAATGCAATATGCCTAGCATGATGCAAACACACAGGTGAAGGAAATATTCTCAGTTTATGGATGTGGCATAGGATGTGAGTCACATATTGGGACACATTTAGATCACAAAAAGTCAATGAGCAATAATCCAATCTGCACAGCCTCTAGGATGCATCCACCAATTTTTTTGTTGTGGATTTTTGCAATGTGAGTAGCTTTCACTTTACTTGATCCCAAAGATAGCCCTTTTTCCCAATAATCTTATCAAGTTTGACTTCAAGTTTTCTTATGAAAATCACTTGATCACAATGGTATGGCTTCATACTAAGGGTGAAGCAGCTGTTTCTCACATATATATTTTTTTCTTTTAGCACCCACTGTGAGATACCTAGGAATGTTATATCAAGTCACCAAAAGGTAACATGAACAGGAAGTGCTCACAATTAAGTGATCAAAAATAATGTCAAGATGAGGACTCACAAGTGACCACACTGAGAAATTTCGTGCTAATGCATGATATTTTTTGGATTTTTCTTTTTATGATTTTTTTTTCCAGTTAAACTAATCTACAGATGTGTTAGAGGATGTGAGACACATCTGGTCTCACAACCTTAGATATCACACAAGCCAAGAGACTTCCTTAAGGAGGAAAATCTCTCCAAATCTAATGCCTTTGTAAATATATCAGCCAATTGATTTTCAGTCCCAACAAATTCCGCATTATACGCTTTTTGTTCTACAAGATCTCTGATGAAATGATGTCTAATATCAATGTGCTTTGTTCTGGAATGTTGGACAAGATTTTTAGATATGTCCAAGGCACTTTTGTTATCACAAAAAGCAGTCAAAACTTTGCTATTCAATCCATAATCTTTTAGCATTTGATTCATCCAAAGTAATTGTGTGCAGCAACTCCCAAGGGCAACATATTCGGCCTCGGCGGTGGACAAGGACACACAATTTTGCTTCCTACTATACCAAGACACAAGGTTATTTCCTAGGTAGAAACATCCACCGGTGGTACTCTTTCTATCATCACTATTTCCAGCCCAATCGTAATCGGTGTACCCAACCAAATTGGTGTTTGTTTCTTTAGAGTAATGCAGACCTAGGTTCACGGTCCCACTCACATACCTAATGATTCTTTTCAAGGCTTTAAGATGGGACACTTTAGGGTTGGCTTGGTATCTAGCACGTAGACACACACGTACATAATGTCGGTCTACTTGCAGTGAGGTAAAGCAAACTTCCTATCATGCTTCTATAAAGGGTTTGATCAACACTCTCACCATCAGAATCATGACTTAGCTTTTGGGAAGATCCCATTGGGGTTCTTTGATGTGAAGAGTGTTCAAGCTCAAACTTTGTCACAAGATTCTTGGCATACTTAGACTGAAATGAACATGCCATCTTTGAATTGCTTAATCTGTAAGCCTAAGAAAAAGTTCAACTCACCTACCATACTCATCTCAAATGTGGAAGTCATGCTATCCACAAATTCGGCTAGCATTGGATCGAATTTGATCCAAACACAATGTCATCTACATAGATTTGTGCCACAAGAATCTCCTTCTTATTTCTCCTCACAAACAAGGTTTTGTCAACCTCACCTCTCTTGAATCCTAGTTGAAGCAAATGGTCAGTCAATCTACCATACCAAGCTCTAGGGGCTTGCTTTAGCCCATACAGAGCTTTCTTCAGTTTATACACATGGTTAGGATATTTGGAGTCCACAAAGCCTTTAGGTTGTTCAACATAGGCTTCCTCATTTAATATCCCATTTAAAAAAACACTCTTAACATCCATTTGATGAAGAGTAATCTTGAGGTAACAAGCAATGGCTAGCAAAAGCCTAATGGACTCAATTCTTGCAACAGGAGCAAATGTCTCCTCAAAGTCTATTCCTTCTATTTGAGTATAACCTTGAGCAACTAACCTAGCTTTATTTCTAGTTATTACACCTTGCTCATCAGTTTTGTTCTTGAAAATCCATTTGGTTCCTATGACATTACCATGTGAGGGCCTAGGAACAAGAGTCCACACCTCATTCTTTTCAAATTGAATCAATTCATCTTGCATAGCCATAATCCAGTCAGCATCTTTCAATGCTTCAGCAACATTCTTAGGTTCAATTTTTGAAACAAAACAACAGAAACTTACACGGGAGTATCTTTGAGGAGCAACTCCATAAACCAGCCATCTTTCTATAATCAACTTTGTCCTTTTGTCTAGTTCTCACTTGAGCATGCACATCTCCCACAACTTGTGAAGTGGGGTGGTTTTTCTGGATTTTAGAAGGAATATCCTTTGATCTATCCATACACCCATTCACATTACCTTCTGGAGCATCATCCTGATCAGAATCAGAGGAATTGTCCTCAGTTACAGGAGTTTGAGTGGGTGTGGGAGCAGATGTGGGTTCAGATGTGGAGGCAGATGTGTCCACATCCTTAGTTACATCCTTATCAGGTACAACATTTTTATCAGCACTGGAAGCTTCTTTTGATTTTTCAAAGACTGTTTCTTCATCCTTCCAAATTCAAAGAAGCAACCTGAAACATCATCTTCAGCAGTCTTGAGGTTAAGATCAAGTGAGTCATCAAATTTAACATTAGCAGATTCCATAATGGTCTTAGTTTTGAGATTGAAAACTCTGTAAGCTCTACTGTTTGTGGAATAGCCCATGAAAATTGCTTTGTCACTTTTTGAATCAAACTTGGACAGGTATTCTCTATCATTGAGAATATAACAAACACATCCAAACACATGAAAATATTTCACAGTTGGTTTCTTTCCAAGGAGGATTTGATATGGGGTGACAGTGCTACCAATCCTTAGGAACACCCTATTGCCAATGTTGTGACGACCCCAACCCTAGGCACTCATTTTTAATATTTAATTATATGCTTTTAATATTCATGCTAGCTTTATGTGTTCAATTATGTCTTTAAAATTCTAAATTAAGATAAATTGGGTGAAAAGTAAATTTAGGATCTTATAAGAACTTATTGGACATTAAATAAAGAACTAAGGGAAATAATAATAAATGGAAATATGATAAATAGTGTAGGGAGGTTAAATGAGTAGGATGAATTAATGGGATAAGGATGTAATTTAATTTAAATGGGTAGGGTGAAAGCCTTGATTTAATTTCCATGGGGGGCCAAAGTTAGTAACATTCCCTCCTCTTGCCAAGTGTCCTCCCCCCATCACCTCTCTTACTCCCTTCCCCTCCTTCTCCTTCATTCATCCTAATTGATACTAGAGAAAGCCTTAGAGAACTCCCATGGAAGCTCCAAGCACCAAACCTTGAAGCCAAGCATTTCTTCACCAAATTCAAGTCCAAGAGCACCATTGAAGTTGGATCACCTAGAGGAAGTCATCTAGCTAGAAAGATCAACATTTCCTTATAAAATCCAAATGTGAGTTGTTATGATTCCTTTCCTCTAATTGTTCATAAGTTCTTTGAAGGTTGTTCTTGTTCTTGAAATGATGATTCCTTGCTTGGAAACCCAAATGGGAGTTGAATGATTTGGAAAACTAAATTTGTTGAAGCTAGGGTTAAGGAAGATCATTTAAAAGGTTGAAATGGGTAGAAATGGTAGTAGTAAATAATCTAGGGTTAATTTATTTTGGAGTTTACATGTTTGTTTGGGACTTGACAAGATTTATGTGTCATTTGGTGTTCTTGAACTAAGCCTTGGTAGAGGGAAGGAAGAACTAGGGTTAAAGGGGTTAAAAATCTGACTTTGGGCTGGCAGGAGCTTGGGCGGTCGCCCAAGGGGGGCTGAGCGGCCGCCCATGCTGGCAGGAGTTATTGGTGCCTTGGAAAGCCACTTGGGCGGTCGCCCAAGTGGTTAAGGGCGGTCGCCCAAAGGGGCAGAAACTTCAATTTCCTAGGAGGTCCACTTGGGCGGTCGCCCAAGTGTAAGGGCGGTCGCCCAAGACCCTGAACCAGTTTTTCTTAATTTAAACAAGGATCGTTTGGCAAGTTGTTTGGCCACTTAAAAAGGGTGACTCCCACTTAGTAATTGAACTTGAACCTTCATTTAGGTCTTGTATCCTTGTATATGGAAATTGTAGGGTAGGTTTATGATCCCTCATTTCCTTACTTGATGTTATATATATTGTTGTTGATATTGTTTAGTGTATTCATAAATTGTTACACTTTGATATTGTTGGGCATGAGTATATATTACCATGTGGCTATTGTTTATCCCTTTTTGTGGATTTTATTCAAGTATCTATTATGTGCTTGATATGTGTGAGTCAGCTGACGTTGGGGGTATAACATAATACGGTCAATTATGGAAGTGTGACCTAATGTGATCGGATTATGTTATATACTGGGTGACCGTCCCCTCCCCGTGGCCACATGTTGTTGGGGTTATAGCGTCCAGTATTGAGCCAAAAGCCTTACGTAGTTGCTCTTGTCTTATTTGGTTCCCGAAAAACGGGTCTTTTAAGACGTGAGTATTGCTTAAGCAGCTCACTGTAAATTGGAGTATTATTATACCCAATGTTGTACGACTACTGTTCAGACGGGAAAAGGTAAACCAAGGTAATGGAATGTGTTTATAGCTTTCCCAATGTGTTATGTGCGACTTGTTATATGTTGCATTTATTTGGCATATTGCTGCATCCATAATAGCTTGCTGAGATTTATTCTCACCCCTCTCCCTTTACTGTTTTAGATCCCGAGACAGGAGGACCGCCCAAGTAAGGACGGAAAGGAGTTTGGCTGTGAGCATTTTGGGATATTGTCGGGGTACGTTAGGTTGGCGTAGAAATTATTTTGTCATAATTCCTTTTGGGCGTTTGTAATTATAAACTTTATCTTTCTACGTTAAAAACCAATATCTTTTGTAACTAAACAGTTGATCGTTTTCGAAGTTAGTTATCTCCTCCTCCAATGTGGAGTTGAGTGGAGTTCTTTTAAAATGTTATATTATCAATGTTTATGTTTGAAAGTCAAAGTAAAGTTTTAAAAGTTTAGTGTTTTCGGGTTAGTTTGAGGACGCTCCAACTCGGGACACGTGTAGGTTCCGGGTCGGGGTCCTCACAAATGTGGCAAGCAGTGTTTAAAGCTTCTGCCCAAAATTTCTTGGACAAGTTCTTTGAACTTAGCATGACCCTAGTGTAGCGTTGTGAGAAAATTTCATCTTTTCATCTTTTTGAGTCGCCACCTATATTATTCGATTGGAAACATAGGAAAACCATTTTGAAAGAGATTTGGGTTCGGGGCTTAGGTTATGGAATGGGTAGGTCAAGGAGCATCCATTCCACCCGATCCAGAGATCGGTCTTGCTAAAGAAAAGAGAGGTTTTCAATCTTTTTAATAAAATAATTAAAGAAGAACAAATAAACCCTAATCAATTTCTTGATTAGGAATGTCGGATTGTATGCTTCGAGATCGCCTTCATTGACTGAAGGGACTCTAGGCTAATCCTTTTGATGGGATTACACTACTCTAAAATCAATAGAGAGGTTGAGAAGAGAAACGGAAGTTTAAAGGATGATTACCTTTTGAGAAGAGATTCAGACAGAGTTTCGACTCAAGTTTAGAGTCGAACCTTGATTCGGACAGAGCTTCGCCTCGATCCTTGATTTGGACCTCGATGCGGACGGAGCTTCGACTTGGTCCTTTGATTCGGGCTTCGATGTTCGTCAATCAACGTGGTTGAAGGACGAATTTAGGAGTTGTTTGTGAGTGATTTGAAGGATTCTTTCAGGGAAAGAAAACGACAAAATGTGTGTGTTGTGTGTTTTCTTGATCAAGAATCAGAATTGTCGACCTCCGAAACACTGAAAGTCATCCAGTATTTATAGGAGGTTGGAGAGGTGAAGGTGGAGAGGTAAAATCCCCTAGGAAGGTTCCGTAACTCAGCCCGATTGGATACCCGAATTGATAAGGTTTTATCCAAAAAGAGAGTTTGAAACGGAGAAGGAGAGTGATTTCTGCACATCCTGTCGAGGGGATATCTCGCGCGAGATATGATATCTCGTGCGAGATAACTAGTCTGATGACTATTTTGTCCTCTTCAGTTGTTCCGTTAGTCAGTTAGGTCAAAAACTAACGAGGTTAGTTAGAAACTTAACGAAACATGACGAAACTGACATGCTTTCATCAAAACATAAAGGAGAGATGAAGAGTAGTGTAATCATGTAATTATGAGTTCAGAATGGGGTGTCTACAGAGCCCCTCGGCGACAGGTCTTATAAAAGAAGAAGTGTCATCGATAGAAAAGACATCATTCTGAACACTGGGATGGTCGTGCCGCACGGCTGCCTACGTATCTCTATCGGAGAATCAGACCAAAACGTAGTTCGACTCCAAAACACGAAAAGGTTGCTTTAGGTATTTTGAAAATCATTTTTTTGAAAATCGAGGAGATTTTATTTTTAAAAGGCAAATCCATACTGAGGAATCAAATCATGACCCAATTCTGAATATACCTATTTGTCTGAAGATTCGCCTGTTTGGGCTCCGAACCTGCGGGGAAAGATGTTAGAAAACAAAGATTTACCTGTCCGGTCATTTGCATTCTGTTGGGTTTTCTTTTGAGACTGAAGTGAGGTGACGATCCTGGCGATTCGGGACCGAGCTTTTGTCGAGGTAAGTACTTGACATACTACCTGTAGATGCTTGACACACCTACTTGGTGACGATCCTGGCGATTCAAGACCGAGCTTTTATTGAGGTGAGTATTTGACATACTAACCCTAGATGCTTGACACACCTAATTGGTGACGATCCTGGCGATTTAAGATCGGGCTTTTTGTTGGGGTGACGATCCTGGAGATCCGGGACCGAGCTTTTTGTTAGTGAGTACTCGACATACTACCTGTAGATGCTTGACACACCTACTTGGTGACGATCCACCTGTCTGGGCGTTGAATCGGGCTTTTGGTAAGGTAAGTATTTGACATACTGACCCTAGATGCTTTGACGCATCTTAGATGTTTGACACACCTAATTGTTGACGATCCACCTGTCTGGGCGTTGAATCGGGCTTTTTGTTGGAATATGCTTGACACATGGCACTTGACGTGATGGATGCTTGACGCGATGGTTGCTTGACGCAATGGTTGCTTGACGCAATGGATTCTTGACGCAATGGATGCTTGACGCAATGGTTGCTTGACGCGGTGGTTGCTTGACGCGATGGTTGCTTGACGCAATGGTTGCTTGACGCAATGGTTGCTTGACGCGATGGATGCTTGACGCTTTAAGAGATGCTCGACGCACTTAATTGGATGCATTGCTATATGGAAAGGTAGATGGTAGGCGAAATCCAAACACTCAACATGTTTGATCTAAAAGTAAGCACTTGACGTGCTTTAATTCCTGCAAGAGGGTTAGTGAAAGCATTTGCATAACAACATACATTCACTTAAGCATTTGTTTGATCAAGACGATCAATGTGCACTCGACTCCAAGAATCAGCGGGGAGAATGAGTTCTATTATGTGAGAATTGAAAATCGTTTGTGTGATTTAAATTTTGGTTTTAGAAGACCAACTCGTGAGGTCCATCTAAAGATCGAATGAGACAATCGTCTAATAGGATTCCGTTGAGATAACCCAAGTTCAACGCTAAGGATACTTCAAGGATTTTTCGTTGTCGCAGGACTTTTCATTGTCAAGCCCCAAGTTTCTCATGTGATGATCATTGACTGAACAAGGTCTAAACCACTCCAATGGCTTTTGCTATGTAGAACTTATGCTTCCTACTCCAAAGCACTTGACACTAAGCCCCAAGACTTCTTGTATGATGTTGATGACTTCGTGAACAGGCTTGTGAGGCTGCGTGAATTGAAGAAGGATCCCCTCCTTTTTCCCTTTGATTTTTTTTTGTGACGCACCCTGGTTTTTGCCTAGACCGCCCTTTCGGGTTTTCAATCTAGCGGGCATCTCTTTTGCGTCTTTTGTTTTTGTGCTCTAACTTTTGCCTAGGCCGCTCTTTACGAGTTTTCAACCTAGCGAGCATTTTTTGAAAAGTATGTTTACTCGAAGAGAACTCAGTTGGAAGAATCTCATTAAGGAGAAAGATGAGATCTCGAGTTTAGTTAAGGAGAGACGGACTCTATTCTTTGGAAGGTGATCCAAGCATTGACTCTTTTGGGAGAGTATAATCTCTAATGATGAGAGTGAGAAACGAAAGAGGAAAGCCCCTACTGCAGATTTGATTATTTTGAAGAGTGTGAGTGGGGATTGACTGGGGGAGGAAAGGTTAGAAAGTCCCAGTTTTGATACTTGGATTTCAAGAGTGTGTATGAGAATGGCTAAGAGGAAGCCCCTAGACTCAACAAAGAACGCTATATGGCTCAAAGATCTAGAAAAGTTGTTCTACTTTTAATGGACCTTGCATCATCTAGAAATTTCTTAACGAGTTTGAAAAGAAAGCCAATCGTTAGCATGACTTAAGGCTAAACATTTTTCTTTATGGATTGATGTTGAAAGTCTTTTTCATTTGCGTTGCCATTCGGGCTTCATTGTAAGAGGATTTTGAGGAATCCTCTTCTCTTCGTTGGTATCACTTGACTCTTTTTCTCTGTGGGAGAGTCCTTCTTGCCTTTGTTGAAATTTCATCCTTGTTGTGGGGCGATGAAGGCTTGAGAGTTTCTCTCTTTTTTTTTTTTTCGATGCTCTATTTTTGCCTAGGACAATTTGAGGAGTTTCGACCTAGCGAGCTTTTTATTTTTGTACTCTCAAAGCCTTGAATTGAGTAGCCCCACTCTTCTTGGGATGAATGTTGATAGCAGCGCCTTTGGCTTCCTTCGCTTGTTGATCTTCAACTTTCAACATGAGTAATGTTTAGCCTTAAGCCTTCTAAGGATAGTTTTCATTTCAAACTTGTTTAGAAGTTTCTATTTTTTCGTGATGATTGAAGAAATCAGGGTCCACTATTTGGCATAAATCAAATGATATTCATAAAGAAAAACAACTCTTGGGAAAGTGTTTAGGATAAAGAGATAACTTTTATTGATAAGGAAATTCGAAACAGACTCGATAGTTCACTTGACACAAACTAGAGAGGATAGAGATGGACTAGAATGACAGAACGACTCTTCGAGAACATACTAGGAAGTTTACCTAATCTATATATTTTTTTATTTTTTTTTTCAAAGGAAAAAGGGAGAGTACGATCGGAGCCCCAAGGTGGTGATGCTTCAGTTGATCTTGCCGGCTTCATACAAGTCTTGGATGGCATCCCTCAAATTGTAGCAATTGTTGGTGTCATGACCACTAAACTGATGGTAATCGCAAAATTTGTCGTGGTCCCAATCTTCTTTCATTTTCTTAGGATGATAGTCTTTCATTGGCTTCAGTTTTCCTTGGCCTACTAGATCATCGAACATTTTCTTAAGAGTAGCCCCACCAAAATCATGATAGGTACGACCGGTGCTCCCCTTTGTTGGACAATTCTCTTTTTCTGAATTCTTTCTAAGACGGATCAATTCATCAATTCTAAGGCCCGATTTATGGAGTTCGAGGAAACTAGGGAAGTAATTGCCGGCAAGCTTCTCTTGGTATTCTTCGCGGAGGCATTGAAGTAGGATATGAATTTGTTCGTCTAGGCTTGGCCTATCAACGATTTCAAACAGTTTGGCCCTCCATCTTTTGACGAAGTCCGCGAATGATTCATTCGGGAGTTGCTTGATTTTCTCAAGGTCTCTCCTAGTAGTGCGGTAGGTAGTGTTGTCCTCAAATTGTTCTTGGAAGGCACGACTGGCGAGTGACCAATCAAGCCTTGTGGAGAGTGGAAGAGTCATGTACCAATCTCTAGCGGCACAATCAAGGGTTTGAGGGAAGCATTGAACTAGCAAGTTGTCATCGACACCCATAGGTAGCATGGCCCAAGAGTAGGTTTCCAGATGGATTTTTGGACAAGTAGTGCCATTGAATTTTGCAATGTCGGGTGTCTTGTACTTTCTAGGAAGCTTTGACATGGATTGACGAAGGGTGTCATAGTCAATAGAGAGCGAGGCTCCCTTACTCACATCGAGGGATGCAAGTTTCTTTTCTAGCATTGCCATGGTAAGGGGTTTGTCCTTGCTTTCTTTCTTGCTTTCTTTCTTGGAAGCATAACTCTCATTGTCGGAGGAGGAAGATGACGAGCTAGACTCGTATCTCTTTTTCTTGCTCTTGCTTTGGCGACGGTTCTTAGCCTTTTTGGTGTATGATTCCTCATCATCGGAAGAGGTCCCATTCTCTTTCTTCTTTGAGCTTAATTCGGCCAATTGTAGTTTCATGGCTTGGAGTTCGTCAACCATGGCTTTCATTTCCACGGCTTGGATTCTTCTTTCAAGTTCTAATCGGGCCTCCATTTCATCGGCTTGGGCTTGTAGCATTTCTTCATATCGAATCCTTTGATCCTCAATTTCCTTCTTGAGTGCTTCAGAATTCATCATGTCGGAGAGAAATTGAGATGCTACCGTCGAAGAGAGGTAAGGGAGCTTGACGACCTTAGAGATGAACTCGAGATATCCTAACGAAACGCCTCTTAGAAGATTAGCCCCAAACGATCCTAGATGGAGAAAAGGATGATGGTTAAAATTACCTCACGAGTGATTTTTTTTTGAAGTTTTATTTTTATTAAAGACGGAGTTTTGACTCAAGGAGGGAGCGCACATCAATCATCAATCACAAACACGAAATCTGCAAATAATATCTCGCGCGAGACGAGGTAATCTCGCACGAGATAACCATTCGGAAAGATGAATTTTTCCTCATTTTATTTCCTAGATTCATGGTCGGACGGACAAAGATCCGTTTTCTATCTAGCAGCCTAGGTAAATCTTACAGGCATACGTAATTCGAATCAAACCTAGGGACTCGGTAATTGGTCATTCTTTGTAAAATAAAACCATGTAAAACTGATCGGAAGGATTTTTTTTCTTTAAAGGGACTTCCGAAAGGGTCATTCGAAGGGACATTTCTGAAGGGACTTTTTTTCTTTTTCCGAAGGGACTTTTCCGAATCCTTTCTCGATAGTCAATTTTACATTAGCTTTATTTTGGTCAAAGACAAGAAAAATTACCGGGTCAAAACCGACAGGTCACGGAGTGTTCCTAGAAAGACAATCTACATGAAAATGTGGCGATGCAGGGCTGGAAGGCTAGGCTCCCCGCGATATGACAATCTAGGTGGATTGAATACGCGGAGTGGGATGATCCAACTTCGGAGAGATCGGCGACTAGGTGGTTACCGTCATCCGTCCTTAGTGTGGGTCCCGGGTTAATCGGGGTATGTAGTGCAATGACAGATATAAATGAGTGCGCGTGTGTGAGAGTCGATCTAGGTGATAGAGTAAAATAGAAAGTTTTTTTTTGAAAATCAAAAGAAAAACAGATAGTGGCCGCACCAAGTGGTTGCCTACGTTTCTCCCAAATTAGGAAGACTCAGGCCGTCGTAGTTCCACATAAGAGAGAGAAATAAATAATTTAAATTACAACTCCCGAATCCCCAATGGACCGGACTTTAATTAAATAAAACCCAATCGCACGCAGTTTTATAAATAATAATCAATTATTCAAATGAAATAAAGATTCGAGTTCTACACCTTAAGGGAGGCCTTAAGATGCGGGAACTCTGCAGATAATGAATTCTGGGATCCCCCTTGTATGTTCGGCTCTCGTCTTGGACTATGAGACAAACGGGAGAAACCAGAAAACAACTAGATTGCCGAAGACATATCTCGCGCGAGATATGATATCTCGCCGCGAGATATGCTTCATCTGAGAGCAGAAAATTCAAATTTACAAATTTTTTTGAAAACCTCTCTTTTAATTTTGACGCAACTTTAAGCCTCTTAATTTTAAGTCCCCAGCAGAGTCGCCACTGTAGCGTTGTGAGAAAATTTCATCTTTTCATCTTTTTGAGTCGCCACCTATATTATTCGATTGGAAACATAGGAAAACCATTTTGAAAGAGATTTGGGTTCGGGGCTTAGGTTATGGAATGGGTAGGTCAAGGAGCATCCATTCCACCCGATCCAGAGATCGGTCTTGCTAAAGAAAAGAGAGGTTTTCAATCTTTTTAATAAAATAATTAAAGAAGAACAAATAAACCCTAATCAATTTCTTGATTAGGAATGTCGGATTGTATGCTTCGAGATCGCCTTCATTGACTGAAGGGACTCTAGGCTAATTCTTTTGATGGGATTACACTACTCTAAAATCAATAGAGAGGTTGAGAAGAGAAACGGAAGTTTAAAGGATGATTACCTTTTGAGAAGAGATTCGGACAGAGTTTCGACTCAAGTTTAGAGTCGAACCTTGATTCGGACAGAGCTTCGCCTCGATCCTTGATTTGGACCTCGATGCGGACGGAGCTTCGCCTTGGTCCTTTGATTCGGGCTTCGATGTTCTTCAATCAACGTGGTTGAAGGACGAATTTAGGAGTTGTTTGTGAGTGATTTGAAGGATTCTTTCAGGGAAAGAAAACGACAAAATGTGTGTGTTGTGTGTTTTCTTGATCAAGAATCAGAATTGTCGACCTCCGAAATACTGAAAGTCATCCAGTATTTATAGGAGGTTGGAGAGGTGAAGGTGGAGAGGTAAAATCCCCTAGGAAGGTTCCGTAACTGCCCGATTGGATACCCGAATTGATAAGGTTTTATCCAAAAAGAGAGTTTGAAACAGAGAAGGAGAGTGATTTCTGCACATCCTGTCGAGGGGATATCTCGTGCGAGATATGATATCTCGTGCGAGATAACTAGTCTGATGACTATTTTGTCCTCTTCAGTTGTTCCGTTAGTCAGTTAGGTCCAAAACTAACGAGGTTAGTTAGAAACTTAACAAAACATGACGAAACTGATATGCTTTCATCAAAACATAAAGGAGAGATGAAGAGTAGTGTAATCATGTAATTATGAGTTCAGAATGGGGTGTCTACACCTAGCCATTTCTTGCAAGGTTCTATTCTTTCTTTCAGCAATTCCATTTTGCTGTGGGGTGATTGGTGCAGAAAACTCATGAGTGATTCCCTTAGAATTGCAAAAATTGGTGAACATTTGATTCTCATATTCAGTGCCATGGTCAGACCTTATTCTTACAGTCTTAAGGCCATAAAGGTTTCTCACCCTTTTGTACCAATTCTTGAATTTTCCAATTGTTTCTGACTTTTCTCTTAAGAACATTACCCAAGTGTACCTAGAATAATCATCAACACACACAAAAGCATACTTTTTCCTACCAAAGCTTTCTACTTCAATAGGTCCCATTAAATCAGTGTGAATCATCTCCAAACATCTAGTTGTGAAGCATTGTTGGACATTTTTATGTGATGCTTTTGTTTGTTTTCCCTTTTGACATGAACCACAGACATCAGGGTTCTTGAAGTTCAGTTTAGGGAGGTCTTTAATAGCTTCAAACCTTTGAAGTTCTTCCAGAGTTCTACAGCTAGCATGCCCTAATTTTTGGTGCCACAAATTGACATCATTAGCTTTTGAGCTTAGGCAAGAAAGATTGTCACCAAATTGGTAACAATTGTCAGCAGATCTAGGACCAGTAAACACACATTTATTATCCTTATCAAACACTTCACACAAGTGCTTATCAAACTTCACAAATAGGTCATCATCACACAGTTGACTGATGCTTATTAGGTTGGCTTTCAAGCCTTCCACATGGTACACATTGTGCAATTTTGGGAGACCCTTAACATTCAGGGTTCCTTTCTCAACAATCTTTCCTTGAGCACCTCCACCAAAATTTACTTTCCCTCCATTTATCACTTCATAATCAAGAAGGACTGCTTGGTTTCCAGTCATGTGCCTAGAGCACCCACTATCAAAATACCAAGAGCCAGAAACAGTACTCTTGAGGGAAGAGTAAACAACATTGCAGGTGATAATTGGTTTGGCTACCCACTGTTTAACAGTTTTCTTTTTGGGTTGCAGAGGTCTCAGATTGACAGGATGTGTGTTAGGATGTGCATACATCTTTTCACACATCTGAGGCTGATTGAAGTGACCAGATTTTTTATCAGCCTTGAGCTTGTAACAGAAGGGTCTAATGTGACCAGGAGCTAGGCAGTAATGACAAATGTAATGCCTCTTTCTAGGTCTTTTCTCACTCAAAATGACTTTTTCTTTAAAAGTTTGTTTTTTCACAATTTTTGAGGTAGAAGCCTCACATCCCTCCTTTACAAAATTATTTTCAAAACCCAAACCAGTTTTGTCACGTTGACCTACAGAAAAAGCTTATTCCATTTTCATTTTACTTTTGTTTAACTTAGTAAAAGTATTTTCAGCTTTTTCACATTCATTTTTGAATTTTTCAAGGTCAACTTCTCTTTTGATCACAAGGACTTCAAGTCTTGCAATGGTATCTTTTTGAGCATCATTTTCTTTTGAAAGTACAGCTTTTTCATCTTCACAAGCAGCCAATTTATCTGAAAGAGATTTGTTTACCTTAACAAGTACCTCAATTTTGTCCAATCTTTTCATCCAATCTGTATGCAGCTCCTTGTATGTGGCAAAAAGTTCCTCATAGGGAATGTCCCTTTCTTCATCTTCATCATCTGAATCTCCTTTTACAGAGAAACAAGCTTCAAGACCGATTCAGATGTGACACCAGATGTGTACACAACTGAGCCCACAGCCAAGGGATTTTCAAGAGTATATTCTTCTATATCTCTTAAAAGGCATTAAACACGTAATGACAATTTAAGACAGACATATTAGCCACTTCTTCTTCCTCATCCTCACCGTCACTAAGGGTAGCGCTTAAGCTCATTCCTTCTTTTTAAGAGTGTTAGCACACTCATTTGCATAGTGACCAAAGCCACGACATGCCCTACATTGGACGATTCAGATGATTTGTTTTCAAAGCTTGGTTTCTTGAATCCAAAGTGTCGGTGCTAGGTTTTGGCTTTTCGCTAGCATCGAAGTAGGTCTATCGGGGAATTTGCTTATCCTTCTATTTTTCAAGATAGAACCGAATTTCTTTGAAATAAAAGCTACATCCTCATCTTCAAGATTAGACTTGTCAATCTCGTAGGATAATTCCACAAGCTCTTTTGGTAGAGCAAAGATCACTTTTAAGGGCAAGACTGTGTGTTTTATTCTTTTCTCGAGCCTCAAGGTTAAGCTCAAACACGTCAAGATTCCTATGATTGTGTCAAGACCTACAATGTTTGTGTCCTTTGTTTCTTCAATCACAACTACTTTAATGTTAAACCTCTCGTGTAAGGTCCTTAGAATTTTACTAACAAGTCTTGCATTGGAGATAGATTCTCCTAGACTTGTGCATTCATTTGAAATCTCATGAATCTTAGCAAAGATATGACACAATGTCCTCGGTTTCTTCCATTCGAAGTAACTCAAACCTATCCATTAAAATTCTAAGCCTGGTAGCCTTCACACTTGGTGCTCCCTCACATTGAGTTTGCAAAATATCCCAAGCAGTTTGGCTATACTCTCATTTGTTATAAGCTTGTACATATTCCCGAAACATGGTGGAAATTCCACCCATGGCTTTTGAATTGTAATTTGCAGCTTGTATTTCATCAAGAGTCCATTGTTCTTCAGGTTTTCTTTCGAAAAAGGACTCACCAACACCAGAAGATGGCTTTTTCTCCACAGTAGGAGGTTGCCATGCAACAAGAATGCACATCCAAGCCCTTTCATCAATACTTTTGATGTAATTTCGCATCTTAGACTTCCAAAGAGAATAATTGGTGCCATCCAAGACAGGAGGCCTATTTTGGTGATTTTGGCATTCCATAATGACTACACTTTCTGGATCAACACTCAGTAATATTTCGAGAGTTGGCTTTGATACCAATTGAAAGTTTCGTGTAGCTAGGAAACTTAGATCACGCAACAGGCAAAGGATGTGAGTACGGATGTGTCTCACAATCGTCCACACATCCACGATAATGCGGCGGAATAAAGTAATTAAAAGCAAATTAAATGCAATAACTCAAGAGTTATTTACGCTTACCGATCAATGTGATCGGCAAAGACTAGGCTTACGCCCGAAAACCTTTCACTATAAAAACTTTTGTTTCTTACAAAAACAAATAAGTGAAAAACTAAAATATGAAAATACTAAACAAGTTCTAATCACCTTCTACGATATGAACAACTCCCCTTTCCCAAGTAGGACTTATTCAATCAGAAGTAAAACAAGAGAACTTTATGAAAACCTAGATGTGAATTACGGATGTAAGCTCACAACCTAAAATCAACAAAGTCGAATGCTATGAAGTATGTGTATTTTTCTCTCTAAAATCCGTAGCTTCTCTTTGTGCTGAATGCCTTGTATTTATAGTGCACCATTGAGAAGATCTTCATGCAATCGACCTCTTCCTTTGTGAGAATCATTTTCCTATATGAAAACATAAAACACACTCACAAGGAAATCAAATATTAGTAGGTTAGTCCTAATATAAAACTATGTACATAAATAAAAGATATTTACTATATTTACAATTCTAGTCAAAGTAGAATACTTATAAATCTCCATGAAAGTTCCAAAATCTTCTTACCATACAGAAGTCTTTTGAAATAAGGAAACAAGAATTGGTTTCCTAAAAAACTCACGCTTTCACAGTAGAACGTAGTAATTAAATGCCATTAGCCATTTTTCAATTAATATTCCCTCCAACCGTAATAAATGTCGCACTACTTTGATTTGATCCAAAATAAATGTCTTTTTAAATAAGAAAAAATGACTTGGTGCAATATTATTATTATTGTATACTCCCTCTGTTGGTCCCAAAGGTACAACAAGGGTAAAGAAAATAGCTAGAGGGGGGGGGGTGAATAGCTATGTAAACTTTTTCGACCCTTGTCAAAATTCGACCAAGTACTTACTAGATTTGATAGTGAGTACAATCTATGATTCACTATCAAGATAGAGTAAAATGCACAGCGGAAGTTTTTCTAAGTAAGAGAGTGGTCAAAATGGGTTTGGTGGCCAAAAATATACTTTGTGATCAAAGTAGAGGTTTTGCGGTTAAAGTAGATGTTTTGCGGTCAAAGGGAAGATTTTGTGGTCAAACTGAGTTTGTGGTCAAAATCTAACTTTGTGAATCAAAACAAGATTTTTGTGGCCAAAGTAAATTTGTGGTCAAAACTTAAGATTTGATAAGGAAAACAAACTTGGTTGAAAGAGATGTGGATTCAAAGAGCTAAGGCAATAACAACATATAAACACAATTCACACAAGTAATATGAGCTGGAAGATAAATGCAGAAAGTAAAGAACACAAGTATTTGGAGAGGTTCAATCGTTAAAGATCTACGTCCTCTACCAAGATGGTTAGTCTTGGATTTTCAAATGGGGTTTATATTGATTCCTTGCTTGTTACAGATTATCAAGTGAAAAGCTTGAATCAAAAACCTATTTCTATGAAGAACAAATCCTAGACTAAAACCAGTGTTTCCCTAATGATATAATCTATGTGATTAAATCAAAGGGGTGTGTGTGTGATTCAAGAATCAAAAGCTCTTTAATAATCTAAGTGATTAGAGCCTGATGAGTCTTGTTTGTGTTTACAAGGCTTGAGATTCTGGGCTTGGATATTTTCTTGATAGCTTGAAGGAGATGCTTGAAGATGCGAATGATTAAAATCTTGCTCTTGATCTTCAACACTTTTCTTGGTGACAACAAAGGTTTTTCTCTTGTATGTTCAGATAATCTCAGACAATCTCCAAGGTGAATCACAAGGGCTATTTATAGCCTTGGCTTGGGCTACTAGCCGTTGGAGAGTCTTGGAGACAAAGTTTCAAGGACAAGTGTTGTTGAAATCTGATTGGTGCACGTTTTATCCTTGTCCTTTTGTTGCAGAAGGTAGTGGAGAGCTTGTACTAAGTATCCGTTAGATAACAGCTGTCTCCTCTTTGAATTTGAA
This sequence comes from Adenophora triphylla var. japonica, assembly GCA_022495995.1. Lineage (NCBI taxonomy): Eukaryota > Viridiplantae > Streptophyta > Magnoliopsida > Asterales > Campanulaceae > Adenophora > Adenophora triphylla. The sequence continues at coordinate 221,475 of JAFEMH010003349.1, forward strand.
ACTTTGCAACGGTATAATCTTGTTTGAACCTTGGATTTAACCATGGTTGATTATACCTAACCTTTGTCGTTTTCTTCAAGTCTTCAAATCAAGCTTCAAAACTGAGTTGCGGTCAAAGGGAAGTTTGTGGTCAAACTTTATCATTTTGCGGCCAAAGGTTTGCCTTGCGGTCAAACTGATCCTTGCGGTCAAAATGATCATTACTTGGTCAGTTTTGATTTTTGACCTTACCTTTGATAATGAGTCTTTGAAGTTGATTTTAAATGCCATCCTACTCAAGCCTATCAAACTAAAAATGGACTTAACTAATTTTGAAGTCTAAAGACTTCTTACATTCATACCTAAAGTCCATGAAATGTAAAAGATAGGTTATGGTATCAATCAAATCAAGTAATAGGAGGGGTTTATAATAAGCATACCCAACAATCTCCCCCTATTTGATTGAGACCATTACCTACTATAACAGAGGCTAATTCATTGTACTTGGTAACATGTTTCAAAAGAAATAAGTTTTATAAAACTCATGTCCCAAGTCAATGCACACACTAAGCCTAAGTCATAGATTTCTATCTTCCTATAAAAGAAAACAAATACAAAGTATAAGATAGAAATATTCATTTAGTGCTTTCAAAAAATATAAACATTAAGTATGGAATGCATTTAAACTAAATGTTTAAACCAAATGCACTTAGGGATAAAATGATGAGCTTGAGAGCATAGGTTTCAAAAGAAATGAGATCATTGTTCTTAAGTTTTAGAGTGATACAATGATATGCCATCATAAACTAAAACAAGTTTCAAAGTGACATCCAAAATAGACATAAAGCTAAAATTGTTCAAAACAAAAGAAAGGATAGAATAAAACACAAGGCAGTGCGGTCAAACTGTTCTTGCGGTCAAAAGTAGCTTTTCGTTCAAAAGCTAAAGTCCTGGGATGTGCACATGAGCTTCTCCTTCACCTTGCCAGCCAATCCTTTGAGTCTCCACTGCTTGGGCTTGTGCTTGGTTCTGAACTTGAGCTTGAAGAACCAAGTCATTTTCTGGAGCTTCTGAGTTGATCACATAGAAGTTGACTGATTCTTCTTCTCTTAGATTAGGTTGGGGTGGCAAGACTTCAGGTAGGAAAAATTCAGACCCTTCAACACCAACATTTCTTAACACATTTCGAAGGGTTGTTATTTCCTCATTGACAACATCACTTAGATTCTGAATGTTACCAGCAGCAAAAGATTTGAGATCATCAATTTTGTTGGTCTGGTGAGTGATGCTATCAGTGTTAGACTTAACACTTAATTTCATCTTCTTCAATTTCTTCAAGGTAAGAGCAATGGTGGCTTGAAGAGAAGCATCAATTTGCTTGGTTATTTCCTTTGTAACTTCTTTTTCAGAACCTTGAATGGCAGCCACAGTATCAGCTTTGTCATGAGCTAAGGCATTGGACACTTCAGTGCTAGCCTTCATCATTTCATCAATGACAATTTGCTTGATGGCATGAGTTTGGATCTTTAACCCTTCCTTCAAGACTTCAATTACCTTGGAAGTTTGAGAAGTGCTTGAGCTGACTTGATTTACTGGCCAAATTCTTCATTTCTGCGGTCAAAGAATTTAGAGCCTCTTTCTCCCCCTTAATGGTATCAATCAAAGAGGGGAGGTCTTGAAGAATAGTATGAATACTCTTGACACTTTCCTTAAGTTCATCCTGAGTAATCACGATTTGCGCCATTTGATTTTGAGTATCCAAAACCACATTGGATAAAGTTGCTACGGCCAGAATGAGTTCTTGATTACTATCACTATCAGAGACAACCTTGCTTGGATCAATAGTATCCTCATTTTTCTGAGTTTTATACGAGGAGTATCTGAGGAGAAGATGTAGCTTTGGAATGAGAAGAGCTTGAGAGAGTGTCAAACCTTATGTGAGTGTTTGTTTGACCGGGGACACGGTTAAGATTTGAGTCCAAAACCACATTTTCAGCTTCCTCTTCACGGTCAAAAATTTCTTTGGTTGCTTCAATTTGGTCACTCTCTTCTTCATCATCCTTCTCGGAGGAATCTTTAGAATCTGTCTCTGATGAGTCTTTTTCACTTTCAGACTTCTCTCCTTCTTCTTCTTTATTAGATTTCTCAAGACTTTCCTCAAGTTCAACATTGTCTTTTGATCCTTTCTGAGGAGAGGCAATTCCTACCCATTCATCAAAGTCATCCATAGATGATTTCTTTGTGGGAGAACCAGTTGGAGTCATAATAGGTGAACGTGGAGGAGTTGGAATTTTAACTCGCTTGATCTTCTTGGGACTTGGAGTAGATGGTCTTCTTTTCCTCGCAGCTTTAGGATCAGATATAAGCTCCCCCTCAAGATTTGCATCTTTGGAGGGTTTGGAAGAGGCAAGTGTTTCAGCATATTTCAATCTCTCAGCATCTTGTTCAGCTAGAGAGGTTTTCCTTTTAAGATGTGGAGATAAGGGTTTGGATGATTTGAGAGGTTGTCTTTGCTTTGGTTGATTTTGGAGGATTGATGTTGGAGGAGGGTTTAGAGGATGGGGGTACTTTAGGAGCAAGCTGGAGTATTTAGAGACAGAAGGGGTAGTAGATTTTGGCCGAGGCTTCTCATTAAGTTTTAAATCCCTTGGCTTCATGTTTCTAGCAATCTCAGTTTTCTCTGCCTTTGAGAGCTCCGGCATCTTTTCTTTTCCCTTATCTTTAACTTCAGCACTTTTGGCCGTATCATCCTCTTCCTTATTTTGACCGGAACCATTGTCGGGATTAGAAACTTGAGACTTGGAGTGAAACTTTGGAGGAACATATTTCTCAACTGGATTTCTTGTGTGATATAACTTGTATAACGCATCCCCAAAGTAGTTGCGAAAGATTGTTCTCATGGTTCCCTTAGTAAAAGTCTTTGACCGAGCTATCTTTTCAACCGGATGGTCATTGAGCTTAACCTCATCGAGAAATCTTTTCGGTGTGCATCAACATGAGAGATACCAATCTATTTGTGAGTCTGTACTTGACCTTCTTTGCGGCCTCATCTCTTTGATAAATGGAAATACGAGGCCATAAGTCTCTTGTATATTATCAAAGGCCAATTTAGCTTCTTTCCCAAGTAGATTGCTCTTTGATATTTTCCATTGTTCATGGTTGAAGTTAGCATGGTTGCCGGTCTTGCGGGAATAGACAATGGTCGGCCAGGTAGCGATGTGATACATCATCTCATCAAACTCCTTCTGGGAACGTTAGTGACATCGGTTCTTCCCACAAGTCTTTTGGCAAGCTTCTCAAGAGTTGGCTCATCCGGTTCAATGGAGCTTTGGAATTGAACTCAAGACCCAAAATATCGGCAATGTCCTCATCATCTGCACGAGAGAGAGGGAATCCAGCATTGCGATTGAATATATTTGTATGGAATTCCATCATCATCCTTGTCTGTCTTCTCTTGTGCAAAATGAAAGAATTGATCTACATAGGCTGGTATGTGAGTAGACTGATCCATGGCAAAGAATGGCAAGATTCCAGAGCTTTCAAGTCGTTTGATCAGATTTCTACCAAGAGCATCCAATTTCACATCATCGACATCAATGATATGTCCAGGAATAAACTGTTTTTCATTCTGAAATAGAAACATTATAAGTTAGAAAGTGAAAGAGAATGAATTCATGCGGTCAAAGTGTAGTGTCCGGTCAAAACTTTGGCACGGTCAAATCCACATTTATGGTCAAAACATTGGCACGGTTTAAGTTGGTGTCCGGTCAAAGTTTTGAAGAGATAGGCACGGTCAAACCATGATAGCATGGATTTATGAGGATGACTAAGTGTTGAGAAACAATTATAGAGAGCAAGTCATACAGGATCTAAAAGTACTAACAACAAAGAATTGTTAATGAAACCAAAAAATACATTAAAATGAAGAAATGTGTATGAACACACGAAGAACATATGAAGAACACGATGAACACTAAAAAACCCAGATTTCCAGAAATACATGAAAATGCATATAATTTGTAAGAACAAGATCTGGGAGTTCTTAGGAACAACATTTGAACAACAATTTATCAAAACTATGCTTAAGAAATGCAGTAATCAACAATGGGGGTTCTAGAGAGTCGAACCCAACAATGGTGATTTTTCTAACCCAACTCAAATTAACAGAGGATTCAAGAGGTAAATGTATAATCATGAGTATAAACATTATCTAGGAACAAATCAGATGAGAAAAATCAAAGACAAAAACATCTACAGATTATGTTAAGAATTTTGAAATACGAGGGTTTTGAAACCTACCGAAAAAAAAAAAATTGGTTCAGAAATTCTTACCATCACGAATACGTAGGGTTTGCTAAGATCAGGTGATTGTTCTTCACTTGGATTAGAGGATTTGGAGTGTTTGGAGACTTTCACAACTTTGGGATTCATTTTATAGTAGATTCGAAGAGAGAGAAAAATGTAGAGAGAGAGAGTAGAGAGAAAGAGAGAGAGAGACGACAGAGGGGGGGAACGACAGAGTTTATGGAGAGGTGGTCTGTGGAATTTTGTTGGTTTGTGAAAGTGGTGGAGGGTGTAGTGGAGTGAAGGAATGGGGAGGAGTAGTGGTGGAGATGTGTACTGCATTAACCACTGGTTATTGCTTACAGAGTCCTTACAACTCCTTCTTGTTAACCAATGAGGACGGAGCAAAAGATTGAAGAAAGACAAAATTGTCCCTTTTATAGAGAATTTGAATTAAATGAAAAAACGAGGGAAATATAATTACAAAAGTACCCTTTTTGCAATTATCATGTCTCAAGAGAGACAAGTTCCAAGTGATATGAAAATAACCTAAGTTAAAAACCTTTTTAGAGATACATACTTGAGCGGTCAAAGTGGTGATTCATTTGACCGTGGAAGGCTTCTACAAAGCCTTAGAACAATTTGGATGAATCTCATGCGGTCAAAGTTAATATCTTTGACCGTAGGATGAAATGCGGTCAAAGTCTCATTCTTTGATTTAAGATAGACTTCTCCAAGACTTGGTGTTGAAAACTTGATTCTTCATGCGGTCAGATTAGTCATGCGGTCAAAATCATATACTTTTGACCGTAGGAAGGAATGCGGTCATATGAGACATGAGGCAAATGTATGCTAAGGACTATTGACCTGTTCTTAAACATGAGCTTAAAACACACAATTGTTAGTTAAACAAATATGGACAAGTTTTACTTGAGTTCTAACATACCCATTTCTCCTCTTAAGAACACGAATCTCTTGGAGTCTAGAGCCTTGGTAAGAATATCTGCAATTTGATTGTCGAGTACCAATATGCTCTAAATGAATGTTACCTTTTTCAACATGATCCTTGAGAAAGTGATATTTGATATCGATGTGTTTGGTTTTAGAGTGCATAACGGGGTTGTTTGATACTACTTGCAATGGGCGATGTATTGTCACAATAGATTGGACAATTTTCTTCATGAACGCCATAGTCAACTAGTTGTTGCTTCATCCACACAGTATCGACAGCGGCGGCTCCCAGCCGATGTATTCAGCCTCCGTTGTTGAGGCAGACACTTTGAAGCTTGTTTCTTGCGGCCCATGAAACAAGTCGATTTCCAAGGAAATGACAAGTTCCACCGGTGCTCTTCCCTGTCAATTGTGCGAGTGCATAATCTGCATCCGAGTAACCTATAAGATCAAAAGATGGTTCTTTGGAATACCAAAGCCCAAGGTTAATAGTCCCGAGATAGATAACGAATAATACGTTTTACGGCTATAAAATGTGCTTCTCTAGGGTGCAGCGATAGCGAGCACAAACGCAAACACTGAACATGATATACGGTCTACTAGCGGTTAGATATAGTAAGGAGCCAATCATACCTCGATACAACGTTTAATCGACTTTCTTACCTTTCAAGTCTTTGTCTAACTTGTTACCTGTAGCCATAGGAGTGTCGTATGCTTTTGCATTTTCAAGTCCAAATTTCTTGATTAGGTCTTTTGTGTATTTTGCTTGGCTAAGGAAGATGCCTTCATCACATTGTTTGATTTGGAGCCCAAGGAAGAAAGTGAGTTCTCCCATCATGCTCATCTCAAATTTACTTTTCATGAGCTTCTCAAAACGCTTACACAAAATTTCATTAGTAGAGCCAAAAATGATATCATCAACATATATTTGAACAAGTAGAGTATGATCATTATATTTGGCAATGAAAAGAGTTGTGTCGATTTTACCTCGTTTGAAGCCCTTTTCTAAAAGAAATTTGGATAGAGTATCATACCATGCTCTTGGAGCTTGCTTGAGTCCATACAAAGCTTTTTGGAGTTTGTAGACATGATCAGGATGTTTGTTGTCTTCAAATCCAGGAGGTTGTGCAACATAGACTGTCTCTTGAAGTTCACCGTTGAGAAATGCGCTCTTTACATCCATTTGATAAAGTTTGAATCTTTTGAAGGAGGCATAAGCTAAGAAAATTCTAATAGCTTCAAGTCTTGCAACGGGGGCAAAGGTTTCATCGTAATCGATTCCTTCTTCTTGTCTATATCCTTGTGCAACCAACCTTGCTTTGTTTCTTGTGATGCTTCCATTCTCATCCATCTTGTTTCGAACACCCATTTTGTACCAATTACTCCTTGATCCTTTGGTCTTGGAACTAAGGTCCAAACTTTACATCTTTCGAATTGGTTGAGCTCTTCTTGCATAGCCACAACCCAACTTGAATCTTGGAGTGCTTCATCAACTTTCTTTGGTTCAATTTGAGATATGAATGAAGTGTATTCATCATAGCGAGAACTTCTTGTACGAACCCCAGAGAACAAATCACCAATGATATTATCAATTGGGTGATCTCTAACCTCATGAATTTGGAGGTAAGTCTGGTTGAGTTGTTTGTTGTTGAAGATCTTCAATAGGTACATCATTTGAGCCATCAAGATAAGTGAGTTGAGGTATAGGCTCTATGGAATTTATGGGATTTGATTCAGTTTGCATCATCTTACTGAGTGAACATCTTCGGTAGGAACTTCGATGTTGGATTTGAAAAATTTGGTGCGGTTGAAGTTGATGGATTTCCTTGAGTTGAGTGATTTTCGAACCAGGTGCATTTTGAGGAGGGTTACTGTCTCATTAGGCTCGGCAAAATCATCGGCAACATTTGGAGCCAAATGTGGCTCAAGGAGAGAATGTTCATCAAAAGTAACATGAACAGATTCTACTATCTTTAAACTATTTTTATTAAAAACACGAAAAGCTTTAGAGTGTTTGGCATACCCAACAAAAATACCTTCATCTGCTTTAGGAGCGAATTTACCTCGATGCTCTTTTCCATTATATAGAATAAAGCATTTGCATCCAAATATTTTGAAGAAGGCTATGTTGGGGGTTCTTCCTCTCCAAAGTTCATATGGAGTCTTGTTGTAGGTCTTGTTGATGAGAGATCTATTTTGAGTGAAGCAAGGCTGTGTTGGTAGCTTCGGCCCAAAAGTATTGTGGTAGCTTAGCTTCGGCGAGCATTGTCTTTCCGGCCTCAATCAACGTTCTATTCTTTCTTTCCACAACTCCATTTTGTTGTGGAACTCCGGCAGCAGAGAAGTTATGGTCAATACCATGGTCGTCACGATCTTGAGCTACACCGTTATTTTTGAATTCGGTTCCATGATGCGATCTAACACTAACGATGTCATCCTCTTTTGTGTTTGGAGGTGTCTAAAGAGAGAGGTCAAAATATCATAACAATCATCTTTGGAGATCATCATTTCGACCCATGTATATCGCGAGTAATCATCCACCACAACTAAAGTGTATTTGCTTCCTCCAATGCTTGCGATGGTGACAGTCCAAACATATCGATGTGGAGTAGTTGCAAACATCTTGAAGTTGAAGGCACGGTCTTCTTTGGAGAAAGATGCCTTGGGTTGTTTGCCAAGTTGACATGCGGCACTTCTTATCGTGGTGATCAGCTACTTTTGGTAGACCACGGACTAGACTTTCTCTTCCAATCTTAGATAGATACTTGAAGTTCAGATGACTAAGTCTTTTGTGCCACAGCCAACTATTTTCACTCACACTTTTTGCTACAAAACAAAGATTAGTAAGATTACAAGCAGAATTAAAATCTATAATGTAAACATTATTCTTACGAATCCCTTTGAGCAACGTGACTCCGGATGTGCCATCTTTGATAAAGCAATTTGATGAAGTAAAGTTGCAGTGCAATCCTTTGTCACAAAATTGAGATATGGAGAGAAGATTATGCTTGAGTCCTTTGACTAGAGATACTTCTTTTATAGTTAGATTTCCTTTTCGAATGACTCCATATCCAATTGTCTTTCCTTTGTTGTTATCCCCAAACGTTACTGATGGACCATTTTCTTCACGAACATCTTCCAGCAAGGTGATATCTCCGGTCATGTGTCTTGAACGACCCTTTGTCGAGATACCATTCATTTGAATTTGCCTTGGAAGATCCGGCCATGAAGCGAGAGGACACTGAAAGATAAACATTTAAGAACGAGGGTCCCCTTTTATTCTTGGGTCCTAGGGTTAGCACCTTTTGACAACCCACATCTGTTTCACAGAAGGAGGGTGAAGTCCTTTTGGATTAGATGCGAATCGCCAAAGGCATTCAGCAGCCTTATGACCATAATTATCACACACAGAACAGTGATGAAAACTACAAGTATCATGTGTTTTTACTAACTCTTTACTTTTCTTAAGAGTTGCATCTTTGTTTGGGAGGAGTGATTTTAGCTTTGACAAAGGGAACTGGCTTTGGCTTGACTACGTATTTTCTAGGAGCATTCTTCTTGCTTTTAAAGGCACGAGGAATGGTCGAAGAAGAAGGGCGGTCAGCCTTGCAGTTGCCAGCACCACCAATTCCACCAGAGGTGGTTGGAGTAGGGATGCGGCCAACTCCATAAGCCATGTTCTCCGAATCATCAATCTCGAGAATCCTTTTCTTTTATCGAGAGTCCTTCCTATACTTTGGGTAGACATAATTGAAATTATGTTGTCCTTTACCCTTAGGATTAGCATGCTTCCTCTTAGGAATTTCAGTAGTTAGTTTTGAAATCTCCTCATCCTTTTCACTATCGGATGCACACTTCTCTTCTTCACCGGATCCAAAACCTATACCCTCCTTAATTCCATTGGAAATTTGGGAGTCTATGATTTGATCCGAGGTGGATTTTGACTTGTTCCACCTATCAATAATCTTTTGAAGATCGTTGATTTGAGTAACCGGGTCATCATTGCGAAGTTGAAGCGCGACAACCTTAGTTTCAAGAATGAGGTTTTGATCTACAAGAGGAGTCATACTTTTGATTTGGCCCTTAAGATTTGAAATTTCGGACCTCATCACAGTTTTCTCCGTCTTGAGTTGAGAAATTTCATCGGTTGCTAGTGATAGAGCTTTCTTAACATTTTCAAACCTTTGGATCATCACTTGACCTTTTTAAACATCTCTTCTTGATCCATAGAGGAAATCTCATTAGCCCTTTTTGAAACTTTTGGAGTTGATTTAGCTTTTGAAGATGTTTCATTTTTGGATGGGAAGATGGGGCGAGAAAATGAACAATTTCCAATCTTGGTGCTTGGAGTGAGGTCAAAATTGCTATAGTCCACACTGCTAGCCACAAGCTTGGTTTTCCTTGGAATCACCTTATTCCTCTTTTTGAGCGACTCATCATGAACTTCATCTTCTGAGTCACTAGAAGCATCCTCAGCAATGAGGCAGATTTACCTCTTCGGTACTCTCATCGCCGTCTTCATCGAATCGGTCTCGATCCAAGTTGCAAGTTCTTTAGAATTCTCTTCTTCTTCAAAGAACCATTCCCTTTCGTTGAGAAAATTTCGAGGGGAAAGTTTTCTTTTCAAATACTCATATTTGGGTTGAGGACACTACAAGCAAAATGACTGGCTTTCTACAATTGTAGCACACGAGGTCACTCTTTTTCTTTGAGTCACTCACCCTTGAAGATGTTCTTTGGATATTTACTTTTTGAAAACGATTTTGAATTTTTACGAAATTTTTGAAAACGTTTTACAAACATGGCAAAGTCCTCATCATCCATATCGATGAGAGAAGAAGTTGAAATACTAGGATCTGAGGTAGGCTTTGAGGGTTTCTCCACATGATCAACAACAGACATAGAAAGTGATTTTCCCTTTCCCTCGACTTCTTCAATATGTTGTAATTTTAACTCATAAACTTTAAGGTTTGCATATAAATTACTAAGAGTCCATGTATTTAATTGTTTTGAATCTTCGAGGGAAGTTGCTTTGTGCATCCATTTGGATCCCGGAGCGAAAGGAATGTCATGTTAATTTCTTTATCGCTAAAACTTTACCTAGAGATAAGCAAGCATTTACTACCTCAACATAGCGATCGTAGGTTTGACGTAGAGATTCATTGGGTAGTCTGTTGAAGGCTGTGTATCTCCTTTCAATTTCAAATTTCTTGCTTTCCTTGCATTGATCATCACCTTCGAGATAGTTTTCAATAGAGTCCCACATCTCCTTTGCGGTCTTGCATTTGAGTACCTTCGATAGGTTGAAGTGGGTAATGTTAGGAAATGATATGTCGCTTTGCTATCTAATGCAACATACTTTCTTTCTTCGTCGATCCATTACGTCTTGACTTTTTGACTTCGGGAACTTCGGTATTGGTAGTTGCATCAGTATTGGCTTTCATTGGAACAAAAGGTCCATCGTTGATACAATCAACTAGCCTTTCATCTATTGACTCTAAATGAATTAGCATTCGAGCTTTCCAGATATCGAAGTGATCTTCATCCAACATAGGAATGTGTGAATAGTTAATCGTTGCCATAGCTTTTGAAGCTGCCATGACGAATCGGCACCCAAGCTGTTAAGCTTGAAAAACAGAGAATAGTTTTATAAAGGTGTTTGGCTCTGATACCACTTGTTGGTCCCAAAGGTACAACAAGGGTAAAGAAAATAGCTAGAGGGGGGGGTGAATAGCTATGTAAACTTTTTCGACCCTTGTCAAAATTCGACCAAGTACTTACTAGATTTGATAGTGAGTACAATCTATGATTCACTATCAAGATAGAGTAAAATGCACAGCGGAAGTTTTTCTAAGTAAGAGAGTGGTCAAAATGGGTTTGGTGGCCAAAAATATACTTTGTGATCAAAGTAGAGGTTTTGCGGTTAAAGTAGATGTTTTGCGGTCAAAGGGAAGATTTTGTGGTCAAACTGAGTTTGTGGTCAAAATCTAACTTTGTGAATCAAAACAAGATTTTTGTGGCCAAAGTAAATTTGTGGTCAAAACTTAAGATTTGATAAGGAAAACAAACTTGGTTGAAAGAGATGTGGATTCAAAGAGCTAAGGCAATAACAACATATAAACACAATTCACACAAGTAATATGAGCTGGAAGATAAATGCGTAAAGTAAAGAACACAAGTATTTGGAGAGGTTCAATCGTTAAAGATCTACGTCCTCTACCAAGATGGTTAGTCTTGGATTTTCAAATGGGGTTTATATTGATTCCTTGCTTGTTCTGATTATCAAGTGAAAAGCTTGAATCAAAAACCTATTTCTATGAAGAACAAATCCTAGACTAAAACCAGTGTTTCCCTAATGATATAATCTATGTGATTAAATCAAAGGGGTGTGTGTGTGATTCAAGAATCAAAAGCTCTTTAATAATCTAAGTGATTAGAGCACGATGAGTCTTGTTTGTGTTTACAAGGCTTGAGATTCTGGGCTTGGATATTTTCTTGATAGCTTGAAGGAGATGCTTGAAGATGCGAATGATTCTGGAAATCTTGCTCTTGATCTTCAACACTTTTCTTGGTGACAACAAAGGTTTTTCTCTTGTATGTTCAGATAATCTCAGACAATCTCCAAGGTGAATCACAAGGGCTATTTATAGCCTTGGCTTGGGCTACTAGCCGTTGGAGAGTCTTGGAGACAAAGTTTCAAGGACAAGTGTTGTTGAAATCTGATTGGTGCACGTTTTATCCTTGTCCTTTTGTTGCGAGAAGGTAGTGGAGAGCTTGTACTAAGTAACCGTTAGATAACAGCTGTCTCCTCTTTGAATTTGAAACTTTGCAACGGTATAATCTTGTTTGAACCTTGGATTTAACCATGGTTGATTATACCTAACCTTTGTCGTTTTCTTCAAGTCTTCAAATCAAGCTTCAAAACTGAGTTGCGGTCAAAGGGAAGTTTGTGGTCAAACTTTATCATTTTGCGGCCAAAGGTTTGCCTTGCGGTCAAACTGATCCTTGCGGTCAAAATGATCATTACTTGGTCAGTTTTGATTTTTGACCTTACCTTTGATAATGAGTCTTTGAAGTTGATTTTAAATGCCATCCTACTCAAGCCTATCAAACTAAAAATGGACTTAACTAATTTTGAAGTCTAAAGACTTCTTACATTCATACCTAAAGTCCATGAAATGTAAAAGATAGGTTATGGTATCAATCAAATCAAGTAATAGGAGGGGTTTATAATAAGCATACCCAACACCCTCCGTCCCACCCAAGTGTGCACCGTTGATCAAGGCACGCCGATTAAGAAATATTATTAAGATAATGAAAATGTGTGAAAGAAAATGAAGAGAGGGAATGAGTGGAGTAAATAGTAGGTTGGTTGAATAAATTGTGTGGTGGAGAATGAGTGAAGTTAATGAGTGGGTGGGGTAGGGAGAATATAAAATATTAAAGGACATACCATTTATGGTAGTTCATATTGGGCTGGAACGGACCAAAAGGAAAATAAGTGTACAGTGGACTGGGACGGAGGGAGTAAGTAATAAGTAATGTATAAACTAGTAAAACATTTTCATTAAAGCTAAATATATTGACATATCAACTAGAATATTTATTCTGAGACGGAGGGAGTATACAACAAAGTGTAGGCTCCGTTTGTTTAGACGTAAAACATTTTTCGAAAAACATTTTTCGTAAAATAACTCGTTTTCTGTTGTTTTGTTGTTTTTCGGAAAACGTTTTCCCCATTTTCCGTTGTTTGGTTGTTTTCCGGAAAATGTTTTCCGTAAAATAACTCGTTTTCCGGTGTTTTGTTGTTTTCCGAAAAATAGAGAAAACGTTTTCCAAAAAATTTTTATGCCCTTCCTAAGTAAAACGACTTACTGACCTTGTCCTTAGTAAAACATTTTCCGATAAATGGTGCCCTTCATGTACAACTCATATTTCACAAGGTACAACATTCTACTTCCTAATTCTACTTCTAATTCTAATTCTAATACTAATACTAATAATAATAATAATAATAATAATAATAATAATAATAATAATAATCATAATCATAATCATAATCATAATCATAATATATATATATATATATATATATATATATATATATATATATATATATATATATATATATATATATATATATATTTATATATATATATATATATATACTCCTCCGTCCCGAAACATAATTCACAAACACTGTTTGCACTGATTTTAAGGAGGGAGTATTATATTGAAAGTGTTGTGAGTGTGAAAATAAAATAGGAGAGAGAATGAGTGGAGAGAATAGTAAATTATAATGGTGTTGTGAGTATTAAAATAATGTAGGAGAGAGAATGAGTGGAGGAAATAGTAAAGATTCCTTTCCATTTTAGGTAAGTTTTAAATGTGTGAAGTAAGTTTTGGGACGCCCAAAAGGGAAAGTGTGAAGATTGTTAGGGACGAGAGGAGTATATATATATATATATATATATATATCAAAAAATATTTTCATTAAACACATGAAAATATTTTTCGAAAAATATTTTTCTTACCAAACAGCCGAAAATATTTTACGCCCTTCCTAAGTAAAACATTTTCCGGAAAACATCTTCATTTTCCGGAAAACATCTTCATTTTTCAGGAAAACATTTTCCAGAAAACGTTTTTCGGAAAATATTTTCCGTAAAATACTCGTTTTCCGTTGTTTAACACAAACACCGTAAAATATTTTCCGCTGTTTGGTTGTTTTTCGGAAAATGTTTTCCGTAAAATAATTCGTTTTCCGGTGTTTGGTTGTTTTCCGGAAAATGGAGAAAACGTTTTCCGAAAAACATTTTACGCCATTCCTAAGTAAAACGACTTACTGACCTTGTCCTAAGTAAAATATTTTCCGAAAATGGTGCCCTTCATATACAACTCATATTTCACAAGGTACAACATTCTACTTCCTCATTCTAATAATAATAATAATAATAATAATAATAATAATAATAATAATAATAATAATAATAATAATAATAATAATAATAATAATAATAATAATAATAATAATAATTAAATAATAATAATAATAATTAAATAATAATAATAATAATAAAATAATAATAATAATAATAATAAAATAATAATAATAATAATAAAGTAATAATAAAATAATAATAATAAAATAATAATAATAATAATAATACAAAAAAAATAAAAATAATAAAAATTATATAATAATAATAATAAAAAATAATAATAATATAATAATAATAATAATAATAATAATAATAAATAAATAAATAAATAAATAAAATAATAATAATAATAATAATAATAATAATAATAATAATAATAATAATAATAATAATAATAATAATAATAATAATAATAATAATAATAATAATAATAATAATAGTAAAACATTTTTCTTACCAAACAACCGAAAACATTTTACGCTCTTCCTAAGTAAAACATTTTCCTGAAAATATTTTCTTTTACAGGAAAATATTTTACAGAAAAACGTTTTACGTCGAAACAAACGGAGCCTTAGTATCAAAATGATTTCGGCATGAATTGTCCTATAGACTCGCCTGAAGAGGTAGAGGTGAGAAAACAACGGGAAAAAGGGTAGATGAGTATTAATAAATCAGAAATTAGCTTTAATAAAATTAAAATAACATGATTGGTAAAAAAACATTAGGCATTTGATTTTCCAAATTAATTTAGCAAGTGATTCCTTAAGAAGCTGTTTGATGTTTGCTGTTTGCTGTTTGCTGTGATAAATATATTTGACTACCTTATAACCTTATATACTTAAAATCACTGAAGATAAGCTAAGTCCTGATAATGATAATGGATATTAATAAATCAGAAATTAGCTTTGATAAAATAATTTTAACTAAAAGAAAAGAGAAAAGAAAAAAGAAAGCAATCATGAACCCTAGCAACCCAAGTCAAGATATAAAAGAGAAAATATACTCCCTCCGTACCAAAATGATCTTACCAATTTTTTTTTGTCGTTATTTTAGGAGAATTTTATCCATAAATTCCTTTTATTCCTTTTAAGACAAATCACTTATTCTCAAGTTTCTCATTAATTTAAATGCCTCATAAATTTTTATACATTATTATATTATACTACATTCTATATGCAATATTTAAAAATTATGATACAAAATCCTCAATACTGCATTCTGCCACCACCACCGTCGCCAGTAGCTGCCGCCCACCGCCGCCACTGGCCGCCTACCGGAATTCGGTCACCGGTCACCGAAAACTTGTCGGAAACTGGTCGCCGGCACCCCCTGTTATTAATAATATTGTATTATATAAGTATACAGTATTATGCATTATCTTGTTTGTAGTATTATTACAGAATAATATAATATAATATTAAAATATGAAAAGAAATTATGGGACATTATAAAACTTTTTTAGAATTTATGCGCCATTTTCTCATAATTTTAAATTAATTTAATTATACTAATGAAAATCTAAAAATATATTACGAGAGCGAGAGTGACTATTTACAAGAAGACTTGAAAAAGATCCAATAGAATGACCCGGAACCGACCCAAGTAAGAATCAGCTGAAAAAGCTCCACAAATGAAGAAACAGAAGACCAGATTGAGATTAAGGTGGACCCACTTGCAGCTTCCATTTGATAATCATTCATCAAGTAAAATATCATGCTCCCTCCGTCCCATGATAATATATAAACTTTCCTTTTTGGGCGTCCCACAATAATATATACTTTCCTAAAATGGAAAGGAATCTTTACTATTCCCTCCACTCATTCTCTCTCCTACATTATTTTAATACTCACATCACCATTATAATTTACTATTCTCTCCACTCATTCTCTCTCCTATTTTATTTTCACACTCACAACACTTTCAATATAATATTTTCTCTTAATTCCCGTACAAAACTCAAAAGTCTATACAAAGATGGGACGGAGGAAGTATTTGGCATCAACCCTGAACTTGCTATTTTCTCAAATTAAAACCTCTAGAGTTTATTTAATCCCCAACTTCACCATTTTCATCCACAACCCATTTCACTTCTCCTTTACAAGGATACCACACCCAACAAACAACAATGAAATACAAGAAATTAACAAAGCTCAAACTAGCAAGAAGCCAATAGTAATAATCATAATGCCCTTTATTAATATTGCTTGAAATCCAACTTACTTTCCCTCCCCTTGTAGTCACTTGATCAACAATGCTCACTATCAAACTCGCCAACAAGCTTGCCACAGAACTCCCGAGCCCACCTATAGTCGAAGCTATACCCGACATGCTTTTAGGGAACTCCGAAACAAAAAACTCGATTTGTGAAATAATTACCAAACCATCGGCAAAGCCACCAAGAACATTATATGGGAGAGTCCATAAGGCTGATATATTAAGTACAGCTTTCGGGTCATCTGAAAATCCTTCCTTTATAGCAATATCTCGTCTTATAATCTCTATAAGTGCTAAATATGACATGGAGAGAGTGGAGAGAAAGTATCCAAACCCGATTCTTTGTTTAGCGGTGAAATGAACTTGTCTGCCCATGATTCTTGATGCTATAGATAAGATTATGTATTGGTAGAGAAGAATCCATATTACGACAGATAATATAGTGAACATACCGAAAGATCCCATTGGGATTTCGAAGGTGGGAGTTATGTGCCGGTCCATGGATTTTACTTGGATTGTAGAGAACGAGCCTTGGCATGAATTTAAGTTGAATAATATCCCGGTTGACCATATTGGGATTATATTTAGTAGTGCTTTTAGCTCCTCTACTTGATCAACTGTACAAAGTCTCCATGGATTTGAAGCTCTTCCATCGGAGGTTATGTCTTTCTCCGGATCTTCAATAGCACAAGCTTTACTTAAGAACCTAAATGAAGAAAAAAGAACAAAAACTTTTAAGGTTTATTAGATTATGTTCAATTTAAATGGAAGCATTAGTGTTAATCCTTATACAAATCATATTATTTTGAATAAGTATGACACATAGAAAAGAAACAACCAATAAAAATAATATTTACATGGTTAACCCCTACACTTGAAAGGAGTTAAATGGGATTATATCCACTAATAGATGAACAACTGCACCAGGGGCGTAGCTACCTTGTAGCTTATGCGGGCAGTTGCCCCCATTTATATATCACATGCTAGAGCATGTTCATCCTATATGTTTTGGATTTAAGGGAGTTTTCTTTCAGGGAAAAATATCTCTATAATATTTTTCCCCTTTACAGTATGAGAATGGTCAAGTAGTTAAGCTATGCATTTTCCCCCCTTTATAAAGTTCCCTAGCTCCGCCACTGAACTGCACAAGAATATCATGGAATTTACAAGATGATCAAGGAGTTATTTACCTTAGTTTATCTGTAGGCACCGCCATAGTTGATCCTTTGTTGTGATAAAACAACGTTCCGTCACTTTCTGACGATAATTTCCGATGTCTATTCTTATAAGATGCCACAATCACTTGAACAAGTCCAATCAACAAGCTAGCTTTACCCTTCAATTTGATGTAGAAAGTAGACGCTAAAAAGAATGAAACAGCCGCGACAAACATGCAAGCAACTGGTATTCCAAAACCAATTTTCCATCCAAAATGTTCTTGAATATACGCAAAACAAGTTATGGCAACAATACATGAAACTGCTGATGCAGCATAGTACCAGCCTAGGTAGCTAGCCATGATACCCTCATTTTCTTGAGAATTATTCGAACCATCTTCTCGATTATCTATTTGATCTGTACCAAAGGCCATGGAGGCTCCCCTAATTCCTCCGGCCCCAATGGCCATAACTACAAATGAGGAGCACAAAAGTGTAAGCTGTAAAGTTGTAGGGGTACTGCAACCGTTGCTATGATCATTGCATGGAGGTGGCCTTGCTCCTGGAAACATTGTTGTTGACCATAGAAGAATCATCCCCTTCAAAAGAGGTAAGAAAACCATTTAGTGTGTGCACTTTTAGCTTTACATTTAAATAAATTGAAAGAATTTTGTGGGAATTTGTAGATTTGTCCATGTGTAAAGAAATTAATAAATTCACTATCAATAAATATCGTATTCCAATATCTACTTGCAATACACAAGTCTACAAGGTGGATATCAATATTAACAAGAGTACTTACGCATCTTTGCTATACTAAAAGTGCCTGAAAGTTAATATTTTCAAAGTGTTCCAAGTAAAAAATAAATAAAAAAATCCGTAATTCATTTTAGAACAAAGAATATTAATAGGCTTAAGAGTCTAACTTTCTGTTTCTTCCAAGGAAAAAAAAAGAAAAATGACTCTCATTTAGGAAGAGAAAGTATAAATAAGGGCAAATCAGACTTGAGGGGCTACAAACAAACATCAGTCCAGGGACATAGAATTGAAGAATCTAAACTAGTAAACTAGAAACTGGGAAGGGACATCAGGAAAGGAGGCCTTGAAACCTGTGAATTAGCACCATCATAGGAGAGCATCTTGTCTTGAAAGAGCCAACACATGGCCTCAACGACCCCCACACCACATGGTAACAATAAACAAACACACACACACCTTAACCAAGAAAAAAATCCAATTAAGAATGGGTTTCCATTGAATATTTTAAGTGAAAAGTATGAGAAATAGTAAATGGGACGATATATTTTATGAATACTTTAAACTTTCCATTAGAATGTGAAGCATGTGATGGACTCTAACCAAAAGGGGTTGACCCTAAATGGAACATATATAAGAGCTTTCTACACAAAAGCATAATAATGAAAACAAAGCTCGAAACAAGTAACCACGTTGGGGGTTACTATTTTTCGTGCCTTGAAACAGGGACGGAGGTAGGCTTTGGCAAAAGGGGCAATTGCCCCCATTAACTTTCTTAAATGTATCAAATTAGTACTAATATTATTATTTTTTATTTTATCGAGGGTGTAGGATTTTTGGCATAAATTCTGCACATTCATCATTTTTCATCCTAAAAAAAAAGTATGTGGAGAAGGACTCAATTAGAATCAAAAGTTATATTGCAACTTGAAAGCTGGCCCATTTATCAATATCATCATAAATAGTTGTTTTGAAGGTCTGATAGTTATGGTAATAGTGATAGAAGCATGGCTTTAGAAGCCAGATAAAGCTAGTGGTCACATATGCCTGGCACTCCATGACAACCAACCAAGTCTATGTTAATGTCATATCCACTACTATTGTGTAATTGATTTGTCTTATTATTCAGAAAAAAAAGTAAATGCTATGCAAGTCTGGCTTACATAGCAAGTCTACTCTACTATTTGCATTACCCATATTTAACTGGATAAAATGGTCATTACAATAGGATATTGTTGAGAATGTACCCAAAACCGAATTTGGGGCCAATGCTATGCAAGTCTGGCTTATATAGCAATTGGATTGCTTAATGGTTCTATTAGATCTATAACATATATAGGTGGCCCCCGATTAGTGAGGGGTCAAAATACAATTATACCTTTTAATGAATAATCCAACGGTCAAAATTATACGAAAATAAGACTGTTGTGCAGTTCAAATGCACAAGAGTATATATCCAAAACTGTATTGAGTTATTGGCAGAAAGAAAAGCAAGAAAAAGAATGGGAAAATGAAAATTACCAGGAGGCTGAGAATGGATCCAAAACCGATAGCCCAAAAGCGGCCGAGGAAAGAATCAGCAAGAAAAGCACCAAGAACAGGGGTGAAATTGCTGGCTGAAGAGTAAAGATTGAGAATATTTGTCCCAATAGCCATATCCAAATGATAATCATTCACAAAGTAGACTATCATGTTTGGTGTCATCCCCATACTTGCTACCTTCTCAAATGCCTCATTTGCTTCAAATTAATTCAATCAACAACACACAAATCAAACCCATATTTAATTCCATAACCCATTTCATAATTAACACATATTGTGTGTGTGTGTGAAATCATCTTGATGAGATGGGTGTCATTTCCATACTTGCTACCTTTTCAAAATGACTCATTTGCTTCAAATTCAGTCAACAACACCCAAATTAAAACAAACCCTAATTAATTCAAAAATCACATATATAAATGGATTTGAGATTGTTGCATAGGCTTGCTGCTCCGCTACTGCATTTTGCCAAGTTCACCTCTTTTTGAAGTGAATAGTAGAGATTGTTTGGAATAAATGTGGGACCGATCACTAGATTTCTTCATCTCAAATAATCTCTACATTTACATTATTACATTGTGTGTGTGTGTGTGTGTGAAGATGGAAAAAATTGAAGTGGGTGAAGAAATGTGTGTGAAATCAAAGGGTGTAATTGAGTGAAATGTACCAATGATGAAGGGCAAGGTTCTGAAGCCACCCTTTTGATTATTGGAGTGATTAATGAGGAGAGGCTCTTGAAGCTCAATCATCTTGTTTTCATCTTCTTCCTCTACACTACTAGAACAAGAAGGAGGCTCCATTGATTTTTGGGGGTATTTTATTTTGCTGTTTAATTGATTCTTTCCTCACTCTTACTCTGTTTCATACACTCTTTATACAGACAGTTAGACTGGTCTGTACTTGTATATTTGTAGAGGATCATGACCTCAACCAAATCTTCCTCAATCAATATATTATACTCCCTCCGTCCCATTTCAAGCTTCACTTTTTGTACTTTTTGTATGAATGTTTCGTTAAAAACTTCATCTTTCCTAAAATGACAAAGAATTTTTGTTATTTCACCCACTAATTTTCTCTCCTATTTCACTACTAGTACATGCCCGTGTCCAATGCCACATTTTTTTTAAAAAAAAAAAAAATTTAAAATTTTTTTTCATGCCCATGTCCAAGGCCACGTTTTTTAAAAATTTTTCTTTTTAAAAATTTTTTTTTTCATGCCCATGTCCAAGGCCACGTTTTTTTTAATTTTTTAATTTTTTTTTAGATTTTTTTTTAATTAATTTTTTTTTTTAAGGGCAAAATCGGAAAAGGATAAAATAGTGAGGGCAAAATGGTAAAACACCCACTTGAAACTGTAGAGAGTACTGTTCAAAAGGCAGGTGCCATTTATAATATAGATTATACTCACAACACTTTTCAAATTTACTATTTTCTCCACTCATTCTCTCTCTTATTTTACTTTTACACTCGCAACATTTTTTTCACTTACCTTTTTCCTTAATTTGCGTGATTTGAAAAAAGTGTGAACCATGGAGTGGGACGGAGGGAGTATACTGTATTATTCGCTGATATTAAATGAACGGTAACGAGGTACGAACTTGTAACATAATCGAAAAAGACATAATGGATTTGGCCCAAAATATAATTTATACAAGTCTCATTTACGACAAAAAGAGTGGATCTTCCCTATCTTTGCTTGTTATGCTTTCTCGTCATTCTCACTATGTCGACCTAGACATATCATAGCGAATAATGACTAAGTCACAACAATTATATATGTCGACGAGGCACAACTCTCACATGACGAGCAATGCATCCAGCAAGGCCGACCTAGGTCACATTAAAAGACGAGGAGTCCCCTCCTCGGTCGTCAATAAAATAAGGAAATGGGCTTCCCTATCCTCACCACTCTCTTCCTCGGCATCAAATCAGATCGACCTCTACAATGCTATGCCTATATAAACAAGTCATAATTCACATATTTTGGTGACACATCTTTTGACTCTAAACTCTTGTCAATTGATTTCTCTTTCTAAACACAAATACTTACTTTCACGCCGAAGGACATTCGCCGGTGAAGCTCCGGCTTAGTTTACGTGTTTGTTTGTTCTTCTTTTTCGTGCTATTCAATCATTCAGTATACAACCTACCGCTGAATTTGAGTTGATTCGAACGTTGGCATCATCATTCATTTTTTTATATTCTCTCCATTTCACGTGAATATAAATTTATTTATTTGTCTGTTCCACGTAAATTATTTAAATATCAAAGTTATTATAATTTTATATGTAATGGGACGGAGAAAATATAAAACAGCTGGATATATTTTTTACAAAATAATCCCTCAGTCTCATACTGTGATTTACTTATTTTTCTTTTGGGCAATATTATTGGTTACTGTACTAAAATATTAATTTGATCACTTAACACACTTATAATAAAAATCTTCATATTCCATTTTATGTCTCCTACTTTATTTTTTACATTTACAAGACTTATTTTTTTTTTCTTAATTCCTGCATATTCTATTTTAGTAATCAATAATATATGACGGAGTGTAATCTTTATAAGAAAAATAGAAATATTATATTGACAAAGTTGACCGCAGTTCATTATTTTTCATTTTATAGGAATAAAAGAAAAGTAGGAAGTGGGATTTACTAGGGATGATCAAAATCGATTTTGGGTTCGGTTTCGGTTTGAAAAATGTATGACCCTTAATCGGCCCGGTTTGTTCACGGTTTCGGTTAATTCGGTTTCGGTTTTCTCCCCTGTTCGTTCGGTTCCGGGCTTTTTCCGGTCCGGTCCTATTGAAAAACAATGAATTTTCGTCCGGTTCCGGGCTTTTTCCGGTCCAGTTCACCATTTTGGGGACCCTTAACCGGCCCGACTCCAAACCGATTCCGGTTACCCCGATTCCGATTTTTGTGACGGTTCATGGCGGTTTCGGGCTTTTTCGATCCGGTTTCGATCCGATTTTCCGGTTCCGGTCCGATTTGGCCATCCCTAGGATGTACCGAAATAAAAAGTAAAAAGTTTAAAATGAAATTGATGGATAATTTATGTTTTAGAATATTGAAACTAATGACGCAGGAAATGATCCAGATCAGCATTAGTATAGCAATAGGTTATATTCCAGCTAATATGACCTGAAACCACGAATAAACGATTTGTCGGGATAATATCCGACTAATACCATCTGGCGTGATGATGAAATGTCGAGTTATACAATGATATAAATTATATGAAAATGACGTAATCTCAAAATAGCAAAGGAGATATTCTTAAAGTCTGAGGTTCCACCTTATCACCTTTTGATTTTAAGGTGGAACCTCACCTTATCACTTTTTGATTTTAAGGTGGAACCTCAGACTTTAAGATGATATCAGAGCAGGTTTCTACACGTGCAGGCTCAACGTGGACTTATTAATCGGGTAGCGCGAAGTAACATTGTGGGCCGTTGGGACTGCACGTATAGAAACCTGCTCTGATACCATCTTAAAGTCTGAGGTTCCACCTTAAAACCAATTGGTGATAAGGGGAGTGACCCAAGACCTTTATATATTATAGGCAAGGTTTATCAATTCCCAATGTAAAATAATATCTCTAACAGATATTACCTTTTTACGTAGGAAGTTGTCTGGTATATATAGTGGTGATATGAGATATTTACGAATCCCTTTAATCACGAAATAATGAGGGCGTAACGATCTACGAGATTGCAGGAGACGGTTATGAATCACGACGTGGATGAATGCGCGTGTTGTTTGATCGAGGTCGTCTGATTATTCAAGGTCGACCTGAATTCGTGCTTTGATAAGGCAAAGATTTGTACAAGTAGCAGATCGTATTTCAGATAAATCTAAGTCGGGATCAAGAAAGGTCGGACAATAAGCTTGATCGACTGATCTATACTAGTGGGCTGATAGAATTTAGCAACTTAGTAGGCCCACTTCATCTAATCTAATGTACCTTTGAAATAACCCAGACATTAAGCTTTATATATTGTGCATGTGTCACCACTTTGCCAAAAACTTGTAAAAAATGCGTTTTTGTGAGCTTAAAAAAAACGTGTTTTACGACTCACTCTCATTCTCTCTCACTACTCACTCTCTCTAAACGCAAAAATGCAAAGACGATTTCTTCTTCACCAGCTCTCTCCCTTTCTCTCTCTAATCGCCAATGGCGACACTACCTCAATCACTCTCAAGGAGCGACCCAATTGAAGAGGCCGATTCAGGTTTGATAGGAAAGAGAAAAGGCGTAAACGAGAGGATTTGTTCGTGGTTGGCCCAGAATTGAGAAACTAGTCCTCGGATACTCCGGCCTTATCCACCGTATTTGAAGGAGATACAGTTCCCGGTGGCCGGCACCGGTAAGTGTACGGTTTGTGAGTGTGTAAGATTTGGAGAATTGAGGGAGAAAGCTGAAATTGATATGCTTTTGTATTGAAATTGAATGCGATTAGGGATTCTTTCGGATTCCAACACATACACACACACACACAAAGAGAATTTTTTGTCGTCGCCTGTAATTTTGTTGTCGTTGCCTATATTGAAAGGGCCTGTAATTTCAAGAACAGGGTTTTCGGCCTTTGTTTGCGTCGCCTTCTACCTATTTGAGTACCAGTTTGGGAATTTGTTATGGGGGATTTGATGTGCCAATGCTAGGGATTTGATGTGCCAGTGTTAGTGTAAAACTAATGCAGTGTATGTGCTTTTGAGTGCCAGTTCATGTGTTTTGAGTGCCAGTGCATGTGTTTTTGAGTGCCAGCAAAAAAGAGTATCAGTGCATGTGTTTTTGAGTGCCAGTGCATGTATTTTTGGAGTGCCAGTGTATGTGTTTATGAGTGCCAAAGCAAAAAAGAGTACCATTGTTTGCTGTAAAAAAGTGCCAGCACATGTACACTGGCACTTATTGATACTACAACGGCCACTTTTATAAGTGCCAGTATCAATGTTAAAAAGTGCCAGTGTAATGGCTGGCAATTATTAACACTACCACTGGCACTTTTAATAACTGCCAGTATTAATGTAAAAAAGTGCCAGTGTACTCACTGGCAATTTTTAACATTAACACTGGCACTTGAGAAAAGTGCCAGTTTCATGTTTATAAAACGCCAGTATGAAATCACTGGTCATTTGTAATATTAACACTGACATTTATCATGGTTGCCAGTAATTACGAAAATGCCACCGTTTGTTTTGAATAATAATGCTCAGCGCTTTGGAAAAACACGTTTTTCCTTATCTTAAGGAAAAACTAGTTTTTTATAAGACCAACTCCACCACTTTTATTCCGTTTATTGAATATAAAGAATATAACAATATTTTTATCTCTTTAAATGTGAGTTTGGGAGTGCTTTTTTGTAGCTTATAATCACTTTTAAAGCTTAAAATCACTTTTAATAGCGTTTGGATAACAATAGTGATTATGATTTTAAGCTGTTAAAATGCAAAAAACTGTGTTTTGGTAGAAGCAACTATGACCCAGCTTTTGCTAAAAGTGATTATTAGAAGTTATTATTTGTGTTGTATTTACAATAATAACCCCTATCTCTTTTGTACATTTATTATATTAAATACATATCTTAAAGGTCATTTTTGATATTTATCTTTCGTAATCAGTTTTGAACATATACTATCTAAACATACCTATAAATTTTAATATTTATTACAAATACTCGATTTTTATAAAATTACTTTTAAATAATTACTTTCGGAGAATCAGAAGCAATATCAAACTCACCCTAACAATCGATCAGAGATACGGATTCAAGGCATATCAAATAACTGAATTAACATTACTTCCCAATTTAGTGATTAAAAAAAAAAAAAAAAAAAACAAACAAACAAACAAACATACCCTGAAATTGAATAACGAGCAATGCCAGGTGTAAAACAAAAGTTACAGAATCTTAATTATAAAAACATGTATCAATATTTTATTGAATATTTATTTAATGAGGACCAGGGATTACAAATTCAATACTCAATCAAATATTATCAACAATATTAGTTGTCAAAATTTTATAAACTCCTTTTTTAAACTTTAATATTACTCACAAGTCATAATGAATTGGTCTTACAAAAAACGCGTTTTTTTTTACACTTAGAAAAAATGTATTTTATTTTTTCCGTTTGTGCCAGTGCCAGTGTCAGTTTAACAAAATGCCAGTGTGACAAAGTGCCAGTGTATGTGTAACAAAGTGCCAGTGTAAAAAAAGTGCCAGTATCAGTTTAACAAAGTGCCAGTGTAAACAAAGTGCCAGTGCATGTGTAACAAAGTGCCAGTGTAAAAAGTGCCAGTGCCAGTTTAACAAAGTGCCAGTACACTAACACTGGCACTTTGTTAAACTGGCACTGGCGCTTTTTACACGGGCACTTATATATATATGAACTGACACTCTTCACACTGGCACTCTGTTACACTAACACTGGCACTTTGTAACACTACCAAACACTGGTACTCTTTTTTGCTGGCACTCATAAACACATGCACTGGCACTCCAAAACACATGCACTGGCACTCCAAAACACATGCACTGGCATCTAATTACACACATGCACCGACACTTTCTATGTCCAACGCTGGCACTCTTTATCTACAACACTGGTACTCAATTGACAAACACTGGTACTCAATTGACAATTATAATGGACCAAGGCAATTTGTTGACTGGTTCTTTTGTTCAAGATACGGGTAAAGAGAGAGAAGGAGGGATTCCCAAAGAAGGAAGGAGAAGGAGAGGAATACAGAAGCACATTCAAATCAGACGGTGGAGCGTTTTCGTTAGAGAATTTCTGCTTCCGAATTATGGAGGATTTCTGCTTGATTGACGGCGGAGTATCGGTGGCGGAAGAAGGGTCATTCTCTCTCAAGATTATGTTTCTTGGCTTCATCTTCTGTCAGAATTGTAGAGTGAAAGAGAGCGAGGGAGAAGAAAAGAGGGATTAGGGTTTGGTTGGACAAGACAGCGAGAGAGAAGGGAAGGGGGGGGGGAGAGAGACGCAGGTGTGGAGCTGCCAGGGTTTTTAGGGGGAGATGAAGACGATGCCAATTTAAGAAGACGCCGGCGACGAGATTTACGGTAATTTTAAAACCCGTTTTTTCATAAGCTTATGAAAAAACACATTTTTTACAAGATTTTTACAGTCATAATACACTCTCATTCAAAAATTTAAGTACGACATCTTACTTTGACTTTATTGGTCAGATTTTAAACATAAATCAAAAGTTTAAGATTTATGATGATAAAAATAAAAAAATTGCCCAAATTCAATGTTGACCATAAAAGACAATATTCATGTTGACCATAAATTAAAGAAATTAAAGTCAGATTATCTTTATGAATATAGGGATAAGAGCAAGTTTTGGGAGAAATCAGTTTCTCCATAAATTATAAAAAGTCTAATTTTTTTCAACTTGCAAGTATTTGATGAATATAGGAACAGTTTAAAAAAACAGGACTTTTTATAATTTAGGGAGAAACTAGTTTCCCTCAAAATATTGTGTAGGGATAATTTATCACTGTTGACCATATTTTTTTTACATATTACTCCATCCATACTCTATTCATCTTCAACTTCTTCCCCAACATTCAACACCCTTTTCCCTTCTTCATAAGCTCTGCAACAAACTTGAAAATACATCAAGTTGCAGAAACTCAAACCACCAAGAACGCAATAATAATAATCATAATGACCTTTGTTAATATTGCTAGACACCCAACTCACATTCCCATCTCTTTCCGTAATCCGATTGATCGTATTCATTATAACACTCGCCAACAAGCTTGCGAAAGATGCCCCGAGTCCACCCATACTAGTCGCTATACTAGACATATTTTTTGGAAATTCCGTCACGTAAAACTCGTTCTGGGCTATAACAAATGCCGCCTCGGCAAATCCACCTAGAGAGTGTTGTGGTATTAGCCATAATGCAGACATGTTTACTATAGCTTGTGGGTATTCTGAATATCCGTCTCTTATTGCAATATTTCGCCTATGATTCTCAACAATTGCTGCCACTGAGACGGACAAGCTAGAGAGGAGTATTCCGAATCCCATACGTTGAAAAGGGGTGAAATGGAAGGGTCGATTCATGATTCTTGATGATAGTGGGAGGATTAAACGGTTGTGGAGAATTACCCATAATGCAGCTGCAGCAACGGTGAACATGCCAAATGAGCCAAGTGGGATCTCGAAGGTGGAAGTTAAGTGGCGGTCCATCGATCTTGCTAGTAAGGTTGGGAAGGAGGTTTGACTGATGTTTATTGACATTAATACCCATGTTGACCATATTGGAATTACCTTTAGGAGTGATTTTAGTTCCTCTACTTGATCTACCGTGCAAAGACTCCATGGATCTGAAGCTCTTCCATCAGGGTTTAAGTCTTGTTGTGGATCTTTAATAATGCAAGCTTTATTCAAAAACCTACACCCAGCGATCATTGTGCATAAGCAAAATAACAAAAAAAATAAAAATTACGGGAGCCCCTGTCCCAAATTGAATGACCTATTTTGTCCTAAAATGAATGACCTTTTGAAACTTATCCTTCAAAAAATTTGAAACTTGTCCTTCAAAAAACTGTCCCTAAATGAATTTTCAAAGTTCATTATATTTTTGTAAAACTAAAATTTAAAATTTTGAGAGTGAATAGCAAGAATGTTATGATTTTTTTCTATTAAAAATCAACCTATTCAAAGTGACCCTTAAATTCAATGTGGTCATTCATTTTGAGAGGGCGGAAATACATTTTTTAAAGAAAATTAACGGCATACCTTAGTTTCTCACTTGGCAATGCCAGTGCTGATCCCTTATTATGAAATTGCAGCACGCTCGTATTTTCTGACAATAGTGTCAGATGTCTGTTCTTGTAAGAGGAAACAATAACTTGAACAAGCCCAGTAAGCAATCGTTTTTTCGCCTTTACTTTCACATAAAACGGAGATGCCAAGAAGAACGAAAGTGCTGACATGAACATGAGAATAACGGCGACCCCAAATCCGATTTTCCATCCTAAATGTTCGGTAATGTAAACAACAAATGTAAAAGCAAAGATGATTGCAAATGCAGTCGAAGCGAAATACCAGCTAACATAGCTTTCCAAGGCACCTTCTTCGTCTTCTCTGACGTCTTGTTGCTTATTCAGTTGATCGGCCCCAAAAGCTAAGGAACTTCCTCTTATGCCCCCCGCACCAATGGAGATTAGTGCGAATGAGGAACATAAGAGAATGAGCTGCGAAGTTGTTGAAGGGACGCAATTGGAATTATAAGTATCACAATGAGAAGGCCTTGCTTGAGGAATCATAGCCGTTAACCATAGAAGAATCACCCCCTTCAAAACAGCAATTGGAATTATAAGTATCGCAATGAGAAGGCCTTGCTTGAGCAATTTTTTTTTAAATGTTTTTATTAATTGAGAACTTAATCTATTCCACCCTCCTCCCGGAGGGTTTGCCCCACTTTAATTTTTATGGTCAACTCAATCAAATTTTGATCATAAGTCTATGAAAATCTAGGTATCTCTATACAATTCTAAAAATTGATATTGTTTCACCATTAGAAATGCTATCAATAACAATTTTTAGAATTGTATAAAGATATTTAGATTTTCATAATTTATGGTCAAAGTTTGATTGAGTTGACCATGAAAATTAAAACGGGACAAACATTAATCCAGGACGGATGGAGTACAATATAATGAGACTTAGAGAGTGAAATCTACGGTGAAGATTGAACCCTTGACCTTCCATACAGAAACGTATACCTGATGCCGCTTGAGCTAGAGCTCTTTAACTTAATTAGTATAAGTACTTCTATACATTAATTATTCACGAAAATATATAATCGTCAGAAACTGTATATAAGTAGCTGCAAAATAGGAAATGTCAGAAGATCATACCAGAAGGCAAACAATTGATCCAAGTCCAATGCACCAAAACCGACCGATTAGAGAATCAGCAAGAAAAGCACCAATAAGAGGTATGAAATTTGTGGCAGCATTCTTGAAATACAGAATGTTTGTGGCAGCAGGCATACTCAGATGATACTCATTTATCATGTACAATATCATGTTTGGCATCATTCCATAACTTGACATCTTCTCACACCCCTCATTTACTGTTCAAAAATAAATAAAAATATGAGTTGATCTTATAAAAAATGCGTTTTTTTAAGGTTAAAAAAATCATTTTTATACTGGCACTTAATAATACATGCACTGACACTATTCACACTGACACTTTTATATACTAACACTGACACTTTTTTACCCTACAGTGACACTCTTTTATACTGGCACTTAATAATACATGCACTGACACTCTTCACACTGCATTTGTGTTTACACTAACACTGACACTTTTTAACACTAACACTGACACTTTTTTACACTAGCACTTAATAATACATACACTGACACTCTTTACACTGGCCTGACACTATTTACACAGGCAAGTTGTTACACTAAGACTGACACTTTTTTACACTAGCACTGACATTTAATAATATATGCATTGACACTTTGTTACACTAGCACTACTGATACTTTTTTACACTGGTACTTAATAATACATGCACTGACACTCTTTACACTGGCACTAGCGGGATAATCAAAACATGTTTTTTCTAAACTTAAGAAAAAATGCGTTTTTTTTAAGATTTTGGATATATATATATATATAATAGAATTCAAGAAATTCAACAATCTAGCTCACACCCAATTCAACGATCCTTAAGGGGGCAGCTGACCCCATTTATTTTTACACAAACATGGAAAAAATGACATTTAACTCATAAAAGTATATGTTACCAATTTTGACCCCTTTGTACTAGATTTACAGTATATTATAAGTTTGAACCCTTTAAGCCAAATATAGATATTACATCACAATTTTTCGTACTCGAAATAAAATTGACTCTTAAAGAAAAATCGTGACTCCTGCCGCTGACCCAATCTATTTGATGTATTCAACTGATATGGGTTTCTTTTTTACTGCTTTACAGTTCTGACATCCAAATTGGTGAGGAAAAGACCATCCTACCCTTGACCCCGGATCGGGTGGACTACTCAGTCACAATGTCACCGGCCTTGGGTCCTGAATGCAACTCTATGAATGTTTTTGAATTCAAGCTAACACCCAATTGATTTTATGCATGCAATGAGTTCAATAAATTCAACAAAAAATACCCAATTTGATCAATGCATGCAACTGTGTGTGTGTGAGAGAGAGAGAGAGAGAGAGAGAGGTACCAATAATGAAGGGCAAGGTTCTGCAGCCACCCTTTGTGATTGAGTTAATCAGGAGAGGCTCTTCAACTTCTTCGCTCATCATCTTCATCTTCTTCTTCTCTTTCTGTGAAAAACTACTCTCCATTTCTGATAATCCTTCTAACTAAGCAGCTCCAGATACTGATTTACATACTCCATTACTGTGAGACACTCAGTTTATATGTGCGTGTTTTGCGTGGGTCCACCCGGAAGCGGTGGAGATTTGTCCGTTACATTCCTTGTTCTCTCCTTTTGTTGCAACTGGTGGTTGAACTTCTACCGAACGCTTTTAAGAGCTTACCCGAAACTAATTGCACTTTTAACTTTTGTTAAATTTTTGTAATATTCCGAGAATAACTAAAATAAGGTTCACATTAATAGAGATTATACAAATCCTTTTGTCTTTTTCTTTCTTGTTTGCTTTTTTTTTTCTTCTTCGATAAATAAATGCAAGAAACAAATTAATAGTACTCCTTCGACCCAAAATAAATATTTAATTTTATTCTTGATTAAGAGTAAAAATAGATATTTGTTTTAGGACGGAGGGAATATATAACTAATCTAAATACACATTGGCTATTTCACACAAGGAAACCACTACCACTATGGAGGTCAACTACACAGTCTACACACCCACTAAACTAATTTTTTCTTGAAAAATAATACTTGGATGAACCTGATGAACCTAGTGCTTGCAAAAAATTAAAATCCATACCAACCAATTTTTTATCAACCGTATCAATTATAATTGATAGGTAAAATTGGTACATGGTACATAAATTTAATGTTAGTTGGTATATCAAGTATCAATTATAAGTTTTTAGAAATATTAATTTTCATATAAATAATAAATATGTATATATATAATAAAATTTCCTTCTATCGACTTTCTCTATTCTCATTTCTCACAAATCACTCTCTCTCTCTCTCCCTTCTGGCAATATGCCCCCATCCCACCAGTTTCGATTTTCGCCTGCAACAAGGTACGTATTCTCTCTCTCAATGTTCCTTTTTCTAATGAATCTAACCAAAGTTATCTTCAATTGAATCTTTTTCTTATTCTTTACTAACTACAACTAGAGTTTGGAGTTTCTTTCTTTTCTTCACATTCCCTCCTTCTAAAATATATTTTCTCTTTATTTTCTTAATTTTGATTCAGTTGCGTCACTGTTTTCATCGTTGGTGGGTAGTATTTGACTCCCAATTCAAGCAAAATGTCTTTATTGAATCAGATATTCAAGTAAAATATTTTTATTGGGTCAGATTGTATGTGGGTTATGATTTGTTATGAAGATAATGTAATACTTTTTGAATTTTGATTCTACATTTGGTATAGACTAGTACCAACCATACCAACTAAGTTGGTATACCAACTTAGTCGGTTGGTAATGGTACATATTTTTATGTACCAAGTTAAACTTGGTTGGTACATGGTATAAGCGAAATACAATCAAAACCTTATTTGATACTCAAAACCTTGAGAATTTAATGTGTTTTGTTAGTGTTTTGAAATTAGAGGGGTTGAAGAGCAATTAGGCAGAAAAGAAGGATATAAGCTTGTTTTGAAAGTTTGGGGAGCAAATTGCAATTATGAAAAATTAGGGAGTAAACTGATATTATAAAGTTCAGGGGCTAAATTGTAATTCACTGGAAAAGGAAGGGCTGTAGCTGAAGTGAGGAAGCTAGCCGGCAGTGCTGGGTCAAGAATAGAGGTGGGCGGCCAAGGCATGGGCACAAACTGCAGCTGGTCGAGAAAATGGGGCCAAGGCATGTGATAGGAGCAGCAAGGCCAAGCGACCGCGCCAAGGGCAAGGGCCGCCGCGCCAAAAGGCCGGTTACTAAGGGCGACCGCGCGCCAAATGGCCGAGCGACTGCACCCATGGCCGACTGTAAGTACCCAAATCCGGATCGTCAAAATCCGTCAGAAAGTTAACCGAAATCCGTTAACTGGCCCGCTCCAGGTTAACCGGAACTCGTTAAACTCCCCGTTGCCAGGCCAACGAGACGTCTCGGGACTGCCCCGTGCATCCCGATGTCGAAGCGTACTTAACACGTGTCATCTCACGTAAAAGTACGACTTTCCCTGAAAAACGCACTTTCCGGGGGCGTTTCGGACATTTTTCGGACTGTTATTTTAAAAAACGGACAAAACCGGGACCGGGGAACCAACTCCCACACCTTTGGTGACTCACAGGGCACGTGGCAGCCATGCCACCTCCCTCTAGTCACCTTTCAATCACAAATCAAGGCCAAAAGACCAAAATACCCTGGATTTCAGTCAAAGTCCGTAGGACTCCACTGCGCAAATTTTCCGAAATTGCCAAAGAAGCCCTCAAAATTCCAAAATACCAAAAAACCACTGAAAAAGCAGTCTAAGTCCGTCCGACTCTTACCGCATTTTCACCTATAAATAGAAGTTGATGTCAAAGCCAAAAGAGGAAGAAATTTACTCCAAAAAATCACTGCCCCACGGCCCAAACTCAGTTTCACCCCTCCTGAGCTCCCGTTTTGTCTCGATTCGCGTGAAACTTCCGTATTTCGATCAAATACGCCCCTCGCCACTCCGAAACACCGTTTCAAACTACTTTCCGTGTCCCGTACACACCCCCGAGCCAAAGGAGTCGACCTTAGCCATAGGTATAACTCCCTCTCTCTAAATCTCTCATTTCGTCTCGGTTTATGCGCCAGTCGCTACAACCGTTTCGAACAACGTTATTGAAATGTAGACGCCTCCGTCTAACGGGGTCCGATACGTTTTAGCCCCTCGATCCTCTTATCTTCCCGTAAGAGAAGTAATCACGGGTTAAAACGGCGTTTCGACCCCGTTCCGTTTACTTTTTACGTCATTTACCATTCCAGATCGATCGATCCGTTGATCGTCATTTACTTTCTGTCGTTTACCATTTCCGAGCCGTTTTGGCTCGTTGATCGTCATTTACCATTCCGAGCCGTTTTGGCTCGTTGATCGTCATTTACAATTCCGGATCGTTTGATTTCGTTGATACTGCTTTAAATACTGTCATTTACAAAGTCCGACCCGTTTGAATCGTGATAGTATTTACTTTTCAAAGTCCGAGTCGCAACCCGATTCGTTGATTGCATGTCATTTAATACGCATTTTTCCCGTAAAAATCGTTAACAATGTAATGCCCGGTTCAAAACCGGAGTTCGTCCTTCGAACTCTCTTTCAAAACGCGCGAAATGACGTTTGGCCTCCAAACGCTCATCTTCAAACTAAAAGCCGCCTTTTGACACATAAAATCATTTAATACGCATTTTTCCCGTAAAAATCGTTAACAATGACT
The DNA here is from genome assembly GCA_022495995.1 of Adenophora triphylla var. japonica. Classification (NCBI taxonomy): domain Eukaryota; kingdom Viridiplantae; phylum Streptophyta; class Magnoliopsida; order Asterales; family Campanulaceae; genus Adenophora; species Adenophora triphylla. Next base: position 255,880 of record JAFEMH010003349.1, read on the forward strand.
CGCCCGGTTCAAAACCAGAGTTCGTCCTTCGAACTCTCTTTCAAAAGCTCAAAATCGACGTTTGCCACGCAAACGCTCATTTCAAACTCAAAACCGACGTTTGTCATTGAAATTACCCGATCTTTTCGCGCGCGGGCGGGGGGCGCGGAAAAGGCGATTGTCTTTCGCGGAGGGGTTGGTGTCTGAGACCTCGCTTCATGGGAAGGAACAAAATGAGGAGTCGCCACGCGGTTTTTGTATTTTGAGCCCAAACGTTGAGAAACGGCTATTGTGAAAATGTGTCGTTTTTATTGGTAGCAAAAACTTAGGAAAAGGCTTTGAAAAAAGGGATCATTTTTATTGGCAGCAAAAACGAGTAAAAAGCTTTTTGTACCAGAGATTGTTAGGTTCGGAGGTCAAGTTACGTTTCGGGTAGAGTATTACGAGATCGCCCGAAACGCCTCGCATGACGAGTCTTTCTACCTTTCTCGAAATCGTGTGTGTGTGTGTGTGTGTGTGTCTTTTGAAATGGGGGCTTGAATGACAAGCTTAATCTTGGTTTGAATGACAAACGTTGATTAGGTGACTTTTGAAAAGACGAGCGTTTGAATGACAAACGTCGGTTTGAGACAGAAATGAGCGTTTGCTTGGCAAACGTCGGTTTGGAGTTTGAAAGGAGCGTTTGCGTGGCAAACGTCGACTTTGAGTTTGAAATGAGCGTTTGCGTGGCAAACGTCGACTTTGAGTTTGAAATGAGCGTTTGCGTGGCAAACGTCGATTTTGAACCGGGCGAGTCATTGTTAACGATTTTTACGGGAAAAAACGTATTAAATGATTTTAAGTGTCAAATGGCGGCTTTTAGTTTGAAGATGAGCGTTCGGAGGCCGAACGTCATTTCGCGCGTTTTGAAAGAGAGTTCGACGGACGAACTCCGGTTTTGAACCGGGCATTACATTGTTAACGATTTTTACGGGAAAAATGCGTATTAAATGACATGCGATCAACGAATCGGGTTGCGACTCGGACTTTGAAAAGTAAATACTATCACGATCCAAATGGATCGGACTTTGTAAATGACAATATTTAAAGTGCGGTATCAACGGAATCAAACGATCCGGATTCGTAAATGACGATCAACGAGGCCAAACGGCTCGGAATTGTAAATGACGATCAACGAGGCCAAACGGCTCGGAATTGTAAATGACGATCAACGAGGCCAAACGGCTCGGAATTGTAAATGACAATCAACGGATCGATCGATCCGGACTTGTAAATGACAGAAAAAGTAAACGGAACGGGGTCGGAACGCCGTTTTAACCCGTGATTACTTCTCTTACGGAAAGAGAAGAGGATCGAGGGGCTAAAACGTATCGGACCCCGTTAGACGGAGGCGTCTACATTTCGATAACGACGTTCGAAACGGTCATAGAGACTGGCGCGTAAACCGAGACGGAACGGGAGATTTAGAGAGAGGGAGTTATACCTATGGCTAGGGTCGACTCCTTTAGCTCGGGAGGTGTGTACGGGACATGGAAAGTGATTCGAAAGGTTGTTTCGAAGTTGCAAGGGGCGTATTTGATCGAAATACGAAGATTTCACGCGAATCGAGACAGAACGGGAGCTCGGGAGGGGTGAAAACAGCTTAGGCCGTGGGGGTGGTGATTTTTTTGGTGTAAAAATTCTGTCCATTTGCCTTTGACAGCAACTTCTATTTATAGGTGAAATTTGCAGTAGGAGTCCGGACGGACTTGGCTTGAATCCAGGGGGTTTTGTGGTATTTTGAGAATTTGAGGGACTTGCTGGCAATTTCAGAAAATGTGCACAGTGAGTCCGGCCGGACTTGGCTTGCAAATCAGGGGTATTTTGGTCTTTTCCCTTTGAATTTGATTGAAGGGTGACTAGAGGGAGGTGGCATGGCTGCCACGTGCCCCTCTCGAGTCACCACCATGTGGGATTTTGTCCCCGGTCCCGCTTTTGTCCGTTTTTTAAAATAACAACCGGAAATGTCCGAAACGCCCGAAAAGTGCCTAAAATGCGTTTTTCGTGAAAGCCATACTTTTACGTGAGATGACACGTGTTAAGTACGGTTCGACGTCGGGATGCACTGGCGCCCCGGACGTCTCCTGGCACAAAGAATCGGGGAGTTTAACGAGTTCCGTTAACCTCGGAGCGGGCCGCTTAAAGGATTTCTGTTAACTTTCCGACGGATTTGGACGATCCGGATTTGGGTACTTACAAGCTTAGCCCTCGCCGACGTCTCCTCCGAAGGAGGTGGGGTCGTTGAAAAAGATAAGGATCCAAATCGGGATGCCTTACTTTGAAAGAGACCCGAGCGGTCACCGGGCCGGACCCTTAGCGAAAAGGATTCCTACGTATCCCGAGCGGGAATCAAGCCGATCGTAGTTCAAAAAAGGGCAAGGGCCACGCACGGGGACCTTGACCCGAGCGAGACTGTTAGGAGGCGTCTAAACTCTGGATGAGACCATTCGCGAGGTACCTGTACCTGAATGGAGACTGTTGGGAGGCGTCTGAACCTGGGACTTCTGAAACCTTCGAGGGCGTGTGGCGCCTCAAACCGGAGTTGCGATGCTGACGAGGGCGTTCGTGCCTTGGGTGCTGGGCTTATTGCTGTTGCTAGTTTTATCCTGCTGGGGATGAGCAATCGGGCTTACGACTGGCGGCCGGGGAGATGAATGTTCACTTGTTGAAGTGAAAAGGTGTTCGGGCTTACGAGGATGGCCGAAGAGGTATTGTTGCGAGGCGTTCGTGCCTTGGGGTTCGGGCTTATTGCTGTTGCCGGTGAGGTGGAACGATCGAACTTACGCGCGCGGGCGGGGGGATGAGTGTTCACTTGTTGAAGTGAAAAGGTGTTCGGGCTTACGAGGATGGCCGAAGAGGGATTGTTGCAAGGCGTTCGTGCCTTGGGGTTCGGGCTTATTGCTGTTGCCGGTGAGACGAACAGCGAAGATCTCGATAGGAGAGTGGAGGTCGGACCGCGAAGGTCGGGATTAACTGTTTGTCCATGTATGTCGCGCTGAGCGAGTACTGGTGGGATACGACCCACACTTTCCATTTCAGATGGGGGGAGGCGACGGTGACTCCCACGGATTTTGCCGCTATCACTGGGTTGCCGACTTATGGCAACACGCTGGTGTGGGTTGATGGTTACACCGGCGGTTATGCCTGGGGCTGCCGGGTTTTGATATTACCGATGCCAGGGGCTTAGGCATTCGGTACAGCCGATGGAGAATCATTTGAGGGAAGGTGTCGCCGCTTATCCGGGCCGGGTCCTCGAGGATGACCGTGGAGCCGTCCGGCTCGAGGGTTCCTTCGCTCATACGCCGGCCGACTTTGTTCCCGACTTCGACACGTCTTGTCACTTCCCTCCGCTCGGCCGCCGGTAGACTTGGATGCCGCAGGGGGGTTCGCGTGGGGGAGGCCGGATCGGCCGAGCTTTACCACTCCCCGGACAGTTCTCGCGGGGAGAGGAGCACTCATTTAGCCGCTTCACGCCTCGTCTTGGATGTAAGTTCACGTACTTTTTCTCTTCCTCCCCTCTTTTATATACTCGTATGTATCTCGCTTTGTATCTCGACATAACTTTCCATTCTCTTGGCGGTGTCCGGTGCTACGAGGTGTTCAAATCTCAAGCAGCTTGGGACATCAAGGAGCCGTACCGTCCCCGTTCCCCGCCATGCCGGGCTCGCGTAAGAAGGCGAAGAGGGCGGTCTCTTCGAGAGTTGGCACTCGAGTGTCATACGAGGAGATATCTCCGCGCTAACCCGGAGTTCTCCGAGAGGATCCAACCGACCTCGGTGGAGTAGGTTCGATCATGTCGCTGCAGATTGCCGCCGAGACTACACGGCGGCGGAAGCTCCCGGTGGGACTTCACCGTGACGCCATGTATTCGGGGGAGAGGGTGACTCGTCGCATAGTAGGGTCTCTTCCCTCGTGCCGCGGATCCTCCTCAGACATGCAAGATCCCCTGGAGATGCCGAGTTGATGAGCCGGAGGGGTACCTACTGTGGCGTGTACTACACCGAGTACATTATAGCGGGGCCGCCTATGATGCTTTCTTGAGGATGAGGCTGAGGAGCCCGCAGGTACAGCATGGAGAGGGCGAGGTCCCTGGAGGTCCTCGAAATTTTCCGGTCCCGCGAGCTAGGCTAGCGTACGAGGGGCTGGACGGTTCGCGTAGGCGACTTGTGATCCCGCTCCCACTCGAGCCGAGACCACGATACAGGCGGACTCCCAATGCTTCTAAGTGAGCACCCTTTTGATTTTCTCGCATTTGATAGTAGCATTCCGCAAATGTTGCATCCGTACTTTCGCTTGCTTTCCGATGACTTTCCCGGTTCGCAGTATCCGGCCGTACGTACAATGAAGCCACGAGGCCGGTGGACGGTGGTCCGCCACGCTGTGAGGCTCGTGGAGTTCATGCGGTGCAGCCTCCTGAGGAGCGTGGACGTCCGTGATCGGGGGCCGTCTAGGCCGAGAGATTCGCCCGCTCCCACACCGGCGGGGAGGACTTTACACGTGGCTCGCGCCGCGGCGGAACGGCTGGATTTGGAGCTCCTTCTTCTCGCGCACTCGGGCGCGAGAGGGGGAGTCCTCGAGTTCGCGCACCCGAGGAGGCCCTTTGCCTATTCCCTACTGGAGGAGTTCGGCGAGTTCCCGTTTGCGACGGATCCTAGCAATGGCGCGAGCAAGACGTCGAGTGTACGGATGACGAGCAGACTCGTAGTAGTCCCCTTTATCGCTTTCTTTCTTTACCGCTTTGTTTAGACAAAATGCATGTATTTGTCAGAACAAATTTTGATTTGAACCGTATTTGCAAAAAGGCGCCCGGGGCGGAACTCGTATTTCGCATATTTATTCTATGATCACCTTCGTTATTTTCTAAGAAATAAGCAAATAGGTTAATCAAAAATAAATAAAAAAGAGAAATGCATTAAAAATTGAACGGTCAAAAATTAAGCATGTATGCACTAATTTTTAATTATTTGCACCGCTGCACGAGCCCTGGGAAGGGATATTGACATTGGCTGAATGAAATCGTAAGGCGTGCACGCAGATTTCATAGGAGTGAACAGGCATGGTTTGGAAATGTTTCCAATTTTAAGGGCAACTGGCCGCAGAGTCGACTCAAGTCAATCGCAGAGGAGTCCCACGACTAGAACCGAATTTCCAGATTCTTTAAATTGCAGCCAGCTTTGCAATTGGTGAGAAAACCGCGCATTGCTTTGTTCATCTCGGCTGAATTCCTTTCCCTTTCTTAAGGTTTTCTTCACCTTCCGACATGGCTCCTTTCCCAAGTTATCGTCTGATGCAAGAGCGATATTTGGACAACTTTCGCCGTGGGTACGGAACCACACGAGGCGTAACAAAAGGTTTTTCGAAGGTCGTTACGGGATTAAATCTGTTTGGGCTTTGAAGGAGCTCATGCCAGATTGGGATCTTTTGAGAGCCGCGTCTCGGTTCCGGGACGCACGGAGGAATGTGTACGCCTTTTCGTACAACGAAATCACTCCTACGTTTGAAGATTTCCGGCCATTCTCGGGAGGACCCGAGACGGAACAACTAGTTCTTCCGTATCCGGTGGCATGGCCACCGTTGAGAAGCTAGTGTCTTTGTTGGGTATCTCTACTGGAGAAGCATACTGATGCCGATACAGATACCGATTACGTTGACATTTCGGGACCGCCCGAAAGATTTGCCTGAGCCGAGGGGAGCGTCTTTCGTGGGACGCGTTTGCTCAGGCGCGATTGCTACTCGTTCACATTCACGTCTCTCGGGGTGTGTGCCATCACAAGGTACCGGACCTCGGTGAGGCAAAGGCCGGAGTGGGGAGACATCGTGCCATTGGTCTGGGGCGAGACGTTCCTCGGGCATAGGCCGGATGGCGACCGGTAGCCGATACATGTGGGGAGGGAGTCCCGCTATGCCGACCATGTGGTTGAGGGAGAGGCCGCAGATGATGCCCGAGGTGCCAATGTCCCGTGACGCTTGGGTCTTTCTCGCGACGTCCTTCCGGTGATAGGGGCAATCAGCCGAGCCGGAGCTCGATGGCCGACTTTGCACGCATCACTTGCGATGGTGGGTTCCCCATTGGAAGTTACAGACTTGTAGGACCGCCAGAGGGTCTGTTGATTGTCGAGTGCCGGGCCGTCTCGCACGTCTTTCTATATTCCATCATTGGTTCTCGCGCAAGACGGGCCGGAGCAGATGCCACCGACCGATCCGAGTTATGCCGCTACCTTTGAGGTGGGATCTCGCGGATGGAAGATCCTTCGACGCTATTGCCGATCACCCGCGGTGGCAATACACGTCCTTTCCCGCTGTGGTTCTCTTTCACCGAGAGAGGGCACCGTTCGTCGACGCAAAGATCCGAACCGGTACGAAGAGTGTATGGGAGACACAGTATGGCTATCTTGTGGAGACGGAGTGAGCCGTTGGGTGCCGATCACCCGGACAGCTCGACCTTGAGGAGGACAAAGCGAGTGGCTAACCCCGGGAATCGTATCGCGATGCCATGGCTGATTATGTGGCAAGTGCCGATCGGAGGCCAATCAAAGCACTATGATGATGGCTCGAAGCGAGGCGGCTCGAGACAGAGCTAGAGAAAGGATCGCGTTGGATGCCACAAAGCTTGACGGAGGCGTCGGGAAGAGTCCCCGAGCTGTAGAAGGCCTACCGGAATATTTCCCGCGAAGGTGAAGAACACTCGCCGGGGAAAAGTGGAAAGGGGAAGAAGGATGAAGGACCTAGTACGGAAACTAGGTTGACCTTTGCCGCCCGTAGTATCCACCCATTGTCATTGCGTACACATTAATTGATTAATGTTTTATTGTAGTTTTGCTAGCGTGTAGCGAGTCAAGAGTTGACCGTGCTTGAACTCATCAAAGAATGTTTTAACCGTTATGAATTTGTAGGTTAAATGAAAAGAGTTTTTCAAACACAAGCAATTGATGCTTATTGTATTTTTTTTGTTTTTTAGACCGAACCAAAGATGGCCGCCTACGTTCCCCTTTTACAATTGGACTAAGGGGCTCAGTCACCGTAGTTCGACACTTTAGGTGAATTTGAGAAAAACAAAGACAAAAGAAGTGCGACTGTTTTTTACCCGGATCATTAGCGGGAATGTATCCAGCTTGGGTATTACTCTTTAGCACTTTAATTTACCGAGGGGACGGTGTATGGGGAAGGAGAGTTGACTCGTGCTCTTCCTCAAACGAAGTATCATGAGCTTGCTTCCGTTCACGGGGTTAACGAAAGGGTTTCCGTCCAAGTCTCGCTAGCTTCATGGCTCCTCCTGAGAAGATTCTTTGTACCACGAACGGTCCTATCCAGTAGGCTCCCACTTTCCGAGGGGATTGGTCTCGCGTAGGAGGCTTTTCCTTTAGCACCAAGTCGCCTTCTCTCGATGTCTCGGATCTTGACTTTCTTGTCGAATGCTCGTGCCATTCCGCTTCCGGTAGGCTCGAGTGTGTTCCATGGCTTTCAATCCGCGCCGTCGAGTAGAGCAAGTTCGTCGTGACGGCTCGTAGCCATTCGACTTCATTGATCCCGTTTTCCAAGAGGACTCTGAGGGATGGAATTTCCAATTCCACGGTAACATCGCTTCCATTCCGTAGGTAAGTGCGAACGGAGTCTCCCGTGGCGGTTCTCGACCGATGTTCGGTATCCCCGCAGGGCTAGATGTAGCTTTTCGGGCTGGGTCCCGGCCTCTCCGGTGGTCATCTTTCCGATTATCATGGCGAGAGTCTTGTTGGCCGCCTCTACCGCACCATTGGTTTGTGGTCTCTGTAAGGAGAAGACCCGTGACGTGTGACTCGAACCCGGCCGCAGTTGGTCACAATCTCCTTCAAAGTGAGTCCCATTGTCTGAGATGATCTCGCTGGGCACTCCGTATCGGCACATGATGTTCTCTGATGAACTCGCCACCTTCTTAGAATTCAAGCACTTGTACGATCCGGCTTCTACCCATTTGGTGAAGTAGTCGATCGCGACTAAAATGAACTCGTGACCATTGCTCCTGGAGGAGTGATCTTGCCGATGACGTCGATTCCCCCATGTGGCGAAAGGCCATGGCGTAGTCATGCAATAGAGTTCGTGGAGGAGGGATGTGATTGAGGTGGAGAACCGTTGACATTTGTCGCAGCTCTTCTGACGAACCGGATGCGCCCCGTTTCCATTGATATCCAATAGTATCCCATACGGAGAATGATCTCGTCAATGCTCTGCGTTTCATGTGCGGACCGCAGTTCCGTGTGAACTTCGCTCATTAGCTCGCCGGCTTTTTCTTTGTTTACACACCGAAGGAGCGGCCCTTGGTGGCGCTTCTTGTACAACATACCCCTGCACGACGAAATGGGATGCCAGCGCTTTAATGCCATCATGTTTTGGCTTTGATCCCTTCTTTGTATTTTCCATCTTCACTTGTGAAGGAAGCTTCTCCGCTTTGGAGGTACCGGTAAATTTGATTGTACCAGTGGTTCGTCGATCGTTTCTTTTTCTTTTTCGATCTCACAAAGAATAGGCGGGTGTTTCCCGTCCGCCTATTCTCGAGGGGTTTTACCGTTTCCTTCGGGAATTTCGACAAGAGAGGCGAGGGCTGCTGTATGCTCGCGAAGCGGTTCCCGTCTCTTGGCAAATAGTGAAAAGAGATGTCCTTGAACCGAGCAATGAGTTCCTCCATGTACGCGTGGTACTTCGAAGGCCGTAATCTACCGTCTTCCATTTGTTGGATACTTGATTGATGATCAATGCCGAGTCTCCATATACATCCAGCCTCTAAGATGTCGCGCCGAGGGCGGCTTCCAAACCCGCCGCACAAAGCTTCATATTCTCGCCGCATTGTTGGTTGCTTCAAAATTCAAACTTTGACGGCTATGGGAGTATGCTCGCCCTGGGATCGACAAGGAGCATTCCAATGCCATTCCCCTTCTTGTTGGCTGCCCCATCGAAGAAGAGTTGCGCCGGCTTGCGCCGTCAAGTGAAAAGATTCCGTCGTCCGGAAATTGCGGATCGTGACCCTTAGGTTCACCGCCGGGAAGTCGGCAAGCCGATCTCGCCATTACTCGCCCTTTGTTGATTTTCCGACCATGTACTTGATGTCGAACTCACCAGAAGAATGACCACTGCTAGCCGCATCGACAGAGATGGCTTGTCAAAGAGATATCTGACGGGGTCCACTTTGGAGACCAGAGCACCGAATGCGACCGCATGTAGTGTTTCGCTTCCCGACTACCCATACCAAGGCGGTACAAGTTTTCTTCCGATGCCGAGTAGCCGAGTTCACTTCCTTGAAGCTTTCGGCTTACGAAGTAGATTGCATGCTCAACCTTGGAATCTTTCTCGTTCTTGTGCCAAAGATTGCTCCGATTGACGTGTCTCATATACCGTCGATACAGGAGTAGTGGCTTGTCTTCATGTGGCGGGCAATGCACTGGGGGATTAACCAAGTAGGTCTTGATCTTTCTCGAAAAGCCGTTTGGCACTTGGAGTCCCATTTGATGTCGGCATTCTTTTTCATCAGCTTGAACATGGGCTCGCAGAGAGATGTCAACCGGTTGATGAAGCGACCGATGTACCAAGTCTTCCCATGAAGCTCTTTACTTCGTGGTTTGAGGCGGCTTCATGTCGATGATGGCCTTGATTTTCCCGGGATCGGCTTCGATACCTCTTTCGTAACCATGTACCCCGCACCTTGCCGCGCTTGACGCCGAAGGTGCACTTTGCCGGGTTCAACCTCATGGAGTGTTTTCTCGAGTCCGTTGAAGAACTTCCTCGTATCTCGCTATGTGCCGCATGTCCGATCCCTTGAGTGGATGATCATGTCGTCGACATATACTTCGATTTCTTTGTGAATCATGTCATGGAAGAGGGTCTGCAGCCCGCCGGTAAGTAGCCCCTGGTTCTTCGTGACCGAACGGCATGACCGTGTAACAAGCATGTCCCCCACGGAGTGGTGAAGGCGCCTTGGCCTCGATCCTCCTGACATCTTGATCTGTCAGATCCAATAACCCGTCCACGAAGGACTTTACTTCAAATTTGCCGTGCGTATCGACCAAAGACAAGTCGACGTTAGGCAAATGGGAAATCATCTTTAGGGCCGGCCTTGTTGAGATCCCGGAAATCCACGCAAAGATCTCGACCTTTCCGTTGGCCTTGGTGACCGTCACGATGTTGGGAGAGCCAAGTCGGGTACTCAATCACTCGATGAAACCAACTCTGAGCATTTTCTCAATTTCTTCTTTAACTTGCAAGGACCACTCGCTTGATCTTGCGCAGCCTTCCGCTTTGTGAGCTTGGATTCGGGATCCAGGGAATTCCGTGCTCCACGATCGAGGGATCGAGTCCCGGCATGTCCCGATATGACCAGCGAACACGTCAACATACTCCCGAGGAGGCTTATCAGTGGCTTCTTTTTCTCCGCATCGGCGAAGAAACCGCCCACTTCGTGTCTCTTTAGGCTCTTGCACCGACCCTGTGTTCACTTTGGTCATAACCTCTTCGGCACTGGGCCCGGTTGTCCTCTTGGTCAACTACACGCTCGAGAACTTCTTTAATGTATTGTTCGTTTAATGTGTCCGCTTCTTTATCAATTGAATTATTAACGTCTTTTAAGTTGTTTGTTAACTTATCGCTTGTTAAAGTGGCAATGAGAGGATACTCCGAAAGGTCGACTTTTCATTAAACAAGAACGGGAATACATGATTGGCTACAACATTATAGTCCTCCTGCGTAAGGCCGTTGGATGACTCGTAGGACTGGACTCGACAAGGACTCGACTCGCAGGGTTTGAGACCGGGTTGCAGGGAGATGTGGGTGCGCGCCCACTTGTCTTCCACCCCGCCCGGCTTGCCCTCGGTCCGGTGGAAAGCTACCCAAATTCTTCAAAATGGCATTGCTGGATGCTTGATGAGAGGTGCGGGATCGAGAGGCTGGCTCCCGCCGTCCCTATCATGGCGATCATGCTCGTTGTCGAGCCCCTGAATCGATCAAGTTTGCAAGTAACTCTATGACTTCTTCAAACGTACTCGTAGAAAGCCGGTCCACCGAGAGCGTCTTCTATGAATTTCGGTTCCTTCGCTTTGGACTTACTGTCTCAATGTGGCCTCTCAAGGCTGATCCGAACAACTTGTTTCCCATGGAGAGTACCTTGAGTTGCTCCTCCAAGTCCGGGATTCCTCAATGTGTACTCATGCCGGACCGTGGTGGCAGCTGGTCCAGGTAGAGCCGTGATGTCGAGGAACGCTCCTTATCGGATTAGCTTTGAGTCCTCTCGAAACGCTTGAGGTCCCGTGGCTAGCCGTTCCATTCTTCCCGTAGTCTTGGTACCGACTATCCCTGCTTCTTTCTCATCTTCATCGCTCCACCGTCGGTCCCCCTAGCCGTCGGTTCCGCCGCAAGCCCCTCGCCGTCTGGCCTCGCCCGCTGCTTGTTCCCTTGCTCGGTCCCCGCTCTCGCCGTGGGTTCCCTTGGTGAAGTAATGAGCGAGGTCAAAGCCGTAAGGTCCGAGATTGGGTGTGCCGCCTGAGGTTCCCCTTGCGGGCCGCCGCCTTGCTGTGATGGCGAGCCTTTTGTCTTCCTTGATGTCACTCTGTGTTGGCACGTAGCCAAGCCCCCGGACCGTGGTGTGGTCCTTGACTTCAATAACTTGGTGTCAGCCTTGCAGCCTTTTTGCCGAGCCCCGCCCCGGGATGAAGTTCATGAGTTTCATCATCCTCATGGCGGGAGGAATCTGATCGTGAGACAAAGGGAAGGTCCACGTTGCATATTTGGATCTTGGAGGTCTCCGTGAGTGAATCCAAGCTTAATGGCATGTCGTCATTATGCTTGATTTCCAACACCGAATGTCGTTGGTGCTGGTCCCCGGTGGTGACACCGTCGCCGTAGACCGTGGTTAGCTCGTTGCCTTGCATGAACTTGAGGCACTGTGAAGGGTGGATGCCACGCCATTGATTTGATGCAGCCAGTGTGACGCCCAGATGGCCGTGGAAAGTGATTGGAATGTCCAACACTTGGAATTCGGTGGGGATCACCCGCTGCCGAACCGATGTTAAGAGTAGCAACCCCGAGAACCGTACGGGAAGTAGAGTCATAGAGCCTCGACACCGTGGTGACTCGAAGGCTTAAGATCTAAGTAGGCTTGATGTCAAGCGGAGTCCATCATGCTTCGGGCAAGACATTCATTCCGAACCTCCGTCTGCAGCCACTTGCACGCTGGTGAAGGCGACGCTCGTCCAAACAGACCTGTGATGGTAGAGCGACTCATTGTGATCGCTCCCCCAAATTTTGGAAGGTCCAAATACATGGTTAAAGTGATAATGTTTGCTATGAGTGAATGTTGCCGTAGTCATTTTCAGAATGACTTCATCCGGGGTCAAAGTCAGCACGGGGACCATGTATTACGGGCTGTGCTTTCCTCTAGCTTGAGCTTGTAGAGGATAAGAGGAGGTGAGCAGAGGGTACGCAAAGGGAAATGTTCGCTGAAGTGCTGCGAAGTGGTAAGGATGGAGTCCTCTTTGAAGGAATTTGCGTCTTGGGGCATGGCCGGATTGCAGTCACAGCTCTGCCGGCTTTTTGGTGGCCTTAGGTGGTAATGCATGGATTTGGCCGATCGGGTTAGAATGCGGCATCGGAGTTTGGTCCACCCCCAGGCAGTGCTCGAGTTGAGCCATAGTTAGAGGAGGATTCCTCGTAGCGTAGGGCCCATGTGGCATCTTCCTCCCAGCTCATTGATCGTGGATGGTCCAGAGCTTCGGCGGCTTAGCGGATTACATCCACAGATCTGCAGCTTGGATACCTCTACTTGAAGTAGCCCACCAGTTGTGTGATTTGTTTATGTCTTGATCTGCCTTGTTGGTTACACTGGCCCAGAAGCTATGCATTACTGCACTCAAGAGGAAGGTTGGAGGGGATCTCTGGCTTAAGCGAACGGTCTCCTTGATCTCTTCACATTTTCTCGCGTTCCTTTCCTTCTTCTTGAAGCATACAAGAGCAGTCCACAGGTTAAGTGCAGCGATACTCGTAGTTTGCTAGTTTTCCTCCGCTCACACAGGCCCCGAGATCGGCTTCTTGCAGCGGAACTTTGCATCGAGAATTCATCACTGCATTCTTGCGTATGAGAATAGCCAGTGCTTCTTTGAAGCTGCGTCTGCAGCAGTCGAGGTAAACCTCCATCGGCCAGAGTTTTCTCCTATACTTCTCCGAGTGTCGGGTATGTCGGAAAGTGAAATCCTGTACACGGCTTCCAGAACATGTCGGCCCATGTAATTCTTTGCTTGTCCCGGTTGATCGTTTACGTAGCAGATGCTTTGTATTTGTGGAATTTCCACTGATAAGTTGCTCCCAGGCAGAGAATTTCCATCCTCCTCACATTTTTAAATAAGACCTTCCTGCACAGGGTTGGCCTTTCAATTTGAGTGCGGCGATGATCGTTTCCCATCCTCCCGGGACCCTTGGGAGTCAGGTTTGTTGACTTAAATTTTTGCAGCTTGGAAAAGAATGGGTTCATAGTCTTCATAATTGGCTTTCACGAGAGAACTTGCTTTCCTCGGGAAGGTAAGCTGTGGGATTCGTTCTCTTTGTGCGAGTTCCATCTCCTAGGTCATTGGGATCGTTGACCACCCTTGCTGGCGAGAGGGTTGGATGAGAACAGAGACGGTAGTCGGGGAAGTTGCCGTAGGCAAAACTCTTGAGAATTCGACTAGTGCAGAGTGGCCTCTAGCTTTACGTACGAAATTTGCTGTGACACTTTAAGGGCTTGGTCACGCCAGGTCTTTCGAGCTTGGTCTTAGATCCCAAAGACGACTTTCTTGAGCGGCTAGTTCCATGAGGGCTTTCTTTGCGAGACCTAGGCGATCTCAGGCGTAGGTGCGCATCGTACGCTAGTGTCAGGCCGAACCGTGATTACATTCAAATCGCCGAATGGCGGGAACACTTAGATTACATTGACGAAGGAAGTCGGGTTTAGGACATTCCATGCGGCCTTCCTTGATCTCGATCACCAAGAAGTTTGCCCATATACGCTTGATTGACCCACGGAGTATTAGATACTGCAATGTTGACGGTCTGGCGATCTACGCTCGATCGCCAAGTATATCAAAGCTAGTGATCATTTCATGGGGATGTGCGAGTCCCGTGTGGCAGTGGGAGTAAAATCGAGCCAGGGCATGGCCAGTCTTTGAGGTGGTCATTTCCTATGTCGGAAGGCGGCTACGCCTTGCGGGGAAGACTTTCGCGAGATGTTTCGGAGTAGGCTATAGGAAGCGTTCAGGAGGTTGATCGACTTATAGCGGGGTGAGGAGCTTGGTCTCGCCCGGCCCATTGCCCTTGGCCTTGGCGGAGTTTGAAGGAGTATAAGCCTTGGCGACGGCGCGGGCCGGTTGCCGGCGGGGCGAGTACTCGGAAGTAGGGATGAGCTACAAGGCTCGCTTGGACGATGCCTCGTTTACCGTGAGCGAGGCGGAGTCGTCGGGGGTGACCTTGGTGTTGCGAGAATGCGATAACGGGGACGGGATCCTTGGCTTAAAATGGGGGATATACGGAATAGATGATATTGGCCGTGTCGTCGTCATTCACTTGATCGAGAGGATTCCTCGTTGCGTGAATCACGTGCTTCCAATTATCGGATAAATTTGTGTCATGTCTTGGACGTTGAAACTTGACAATTTCCATGGTATTGGAACCGCAGTCGTAGGTGACACGATCGGAAGGAGTTCAGTCCTCAAAAGGCGAGCATGTGAATGCGGAGGTGCAACTAGTGCACGCATCTTCGACTACGGAGAGTCCGAGATTCGTCGTCATCAATAGCTTAATCCAGTGTAGGGACGTATTGCGTTCGATTTGCATTCTTTGGAGCTTGGCTAGGAAACCGTCACATGCTCTTCGTTGGAGAAAGAGGAGTGCGGCGGAGTAGTTCCTGCGTGGAGGACATCACTTTAACTTCCCGTGCATTCATCACGAGAATGACGGTGCCCGGCTGAAGTGCTTTGTCACAAAAACACTCTTACTTTGGCGGGAGGCAGAATGAGTTTGATTTGAGAATGCTTGATAGTCTCGGATTGGGGGAGGCTGGGGTTTACGTGCCTTCGTCATGGCGATATTCGGCATTTCCTTCGTGCCTCCGAATGTTGCAGAAGCTTGGCTTGATTGGAGGCTTGATGTATCGGGTGCCGAGTCTGCACTTTGCTCGAGTCACGTTTACATAGTTAGCATCTCCGGACTACGAGGGATTCGATGAGATTTACTTTGATAGTCCCTTGGTTGATTCGAAGGAGGTAACCCCGGTGCTGAGTGCGGACACGCTTGGCTACTGTCACGGCTTCGACACCTATGAGGAAACTATCCCCTCGGATGACTTCGAGATCTCTCCTGCTTGGGTTAATGAACTTTAACGCGGCGATGGAGAGTGGAAGCTATGGCTTTCGTGTGGTGCCCAGCCCAGGGCGTCCCAAAGAGCTGTGAACTCGGATGGAATGTCCATCACGTGGAATTTTGCGAGCACCATTTGGGTTTCGAACCGAGTTCACGGAAATCATTTGTACGGGATGGGACGAGGCTGAGTTATCGTAGACCTTGATAGTCAGGGCGACGGAATCGGAATGGCTTTCGTGGATGCGGAGAGCTCGCATCATGCTTTGAAGGGGAGGACATTAACAGCTGACCCGTTATCTACCAATACTCAGGGGGTGATATGGTGTTGAGTTTGAGAGTGATGTCTGAGCTTCGTTGTGCCCAGGCGTCTCTCGGTAAGTCTTCGTCGCGAACGTGATCATGCTTTGCCATCTGAGACGGGAGTCGTAGATCTCGTCTCTTATCCCAGAAGTAGAAGGAGAGTCATCCGGCCCATTCGTTTCTGTCTTCCTCTTTGCGAGTAAAGCCTTTGCGGAACCTCGAGGAGTGTGTTGAGGCACTTTGTGGCGGTTGCCGC